>VYZW01059270.1:26400-52731 GCA_013401315.1 Balaeniceps rex | reverse complement strand
CCAGCCAATTACTTTGCCACTTATCTTCATGTCACTGCCCTGCTTTGTTATTGCAGCCTTCAATGCCACTTCTGTCTTCATCAACACTGTCTCATTCATGCTGTTTGCTTTGATGACTTTGCTGGGCAACCTCTTTCGTGTTCTTGTCTCCTTGTGAGAGAGGCTTATTCTTCTTCAGTTTGCCTGTCTGGCTCACAAACCCTTGTGAATCAAATTGATGGTATTAACCTTACACAGAGGAGCTATGCTGGAGGATAAATGCCAGTGCTCTGCATGCTCTGGCTCCCATGGAAGTCAGTGGGAGGAGGACTAAGCATGGCACATCATGAAACATTACATTCGGCTACTTCTGGATGAGATGCTTGAATGAAACCATATAAGTTTTTTAAGTCATTGTGTCAGTTGCTGGCTGTGAAAGCCCATTTTGCAGTGGTGATTCAACATACTATTTCTGCATAGCAAGAGCATGTGTTCATGTCTCATAGATTTTACTAGGTCCTGAGCACATGTTCAAGTGTCTACTGAATCAGTTCCATAAATACCTCATATAACATGCTGTACACTTTCCCCTGCTATTGTGAGTTCCCATCATAAGTACTTCATTCACATTTGACATTGTACCAGTGATGGGTGTTTCATATAATGAAAAAAATTCCTGACTTCTAATGAGATGATTGTTTGACTGTTTTGGCCCACCTGTGTTTAGCGATGCGTTACTGACATGAGCAGAAGCATGGCATGAGGAAATAATAGATTTTGTAGGTGAGGTAATCATCATCTAGGTTTCAAGCTTTCTAAGTCAGATATAGAACAAAAAAAAAAATTGGAATTTCAGATGGATCACTGTGACTGGAGGATTGTTGCCAGCAGCACAAAACACTGTATTGGAATTTGGACACTGTGATCCGAAGGAAATCTTCAGTTCTGTGTGTTTTCCCTGACAAGAAAACCTGTCCTTTGAGAACTGTAACATTTTAGTTAATTTATGAGGTGACACCTGGAACCCTGTGCTCTTGATAAGAGATTCTTGAATTTTGGTGGCTTGGAAATGCCGACTAAAATGCAAGTGTCCCTTCCAAATTGGACTTGCAAGTTCCCAAAACCATGGTGGGAAACTCCAGAGGAAAGATTTTCTTGCAGAGACGGATGCATTGAAAATACTGACAGTGCAATTTTCCCTGTCGTGTCTTGGCCCTCAAGAGTAGACTTAGAGGTACTTAGACTTAGGGTGAGAAGCCTGTAAATGTGCTCATCGTATGATGTTTGACAAGTGTTAGTGAAGTGGCTTTTGCACTGCACAGGAGTCAGTGCCTTCTGCATTTGCCTGAAAGAGAACAACTAGTTTATGCAGCTGTACTGAGCTGTATTTGCATCTGTGACCCAGTTAGCTACAGTTCTTGATGGTGCCTAATGGAGGGAAGTCATGCACAACATTTCTGTAATGACACCTAGGCCAGAGCTGGTCCTGCATGAAAACAATTAGACACTGACCCCAAAACTTCTGAGGTCAGGAATGGAGAGAGTGATCTTTTAGACCCTTGCAATGCACCATAATCTTAGTTCATGTGTTGGTTACTGGCAGACATTTAGCAGTTTATTGTTTGAAGTGCTACAGTCACCATAAAAATGACTGGGATATTTCAAATTTGAGTGCCATCGCTGGATATTACTGTGATATACAGTGTATCACAGTAATAGCATATGGGATTGGTACAAGTCCATAACTGGCAGTTTAACACTAAAAGCTGTATCATAGAAATTTTACCACCGAGCAAGGTGGTAGTAAAAATAGGTTGAATGTTGGCCAGCACAGCATTCACCAGGCTAGTGCAAACAGACAAACACAGGTCCCATTCTTGCCCACATGAACACAATCTTAGAAAGCAGAGAACTATAGTTTTGGCCCAGTAGCTCAGTATTGAATAAGAGAAGGGACAGCAGTGGTCCTGTCTGGACTGCCATTATAAATGGGCATTTTATGAGAATGCTCAGAAAGTAGAGGGGTTTGTCTGGCTCTTTTGCACTACTGAACTAAGTATATACAAGTGTGCTCAGGTCCTGATCCAGCAGCGTATTTAAGCATACACTAAGTGTTTTAGCATTGAAGTAAAAGTATTTTGAAGCTTGGTGCTTAAGTATTGTGCTGGTTCTGAACCTTAATAACAGGAGATGAAGGTAATAAAAGCCATCTCCTCAGTGAAGATTGTTGCACAAATCCTGAAGAATCAATTTTAAGGAGGTATTTTAGGCTGATGTTTTGCCTAGGTCAGATTCTTCCATTCCTGAATTGAGGATGCTCCTAGTAGAGTCTCCATGCATTTTGATAAAATGTGTGTGGGTTTTGGGGCCCTCTGTGAGAAGAGTCACTTTTCAACATAAAAGGTGCTCTATCAAACATCTGAAGAGAGAATGGGAAATACAGCTTCATAGCCGGGTGGTCTAAAAATTGGCACATGATCCTCTGCAGCAGTTTTAGATTTTGAAAAGCAGCTTTTCCAGCACGTGTTTAGAATTGGAATAATTTACAATGTGAAGAAAAAACAAACTACATATTTCCAGTGTAAGTATCAAGGACCAGTCGTCTCCTGTTTCCATATACTGCTTCTTGTGCCGGGTTTCAGCTTCTGAGGAACTGAGTAATGCCCAGGAGATGGCCTTTGCTGGGAGAGTAATGCACAAAAAGCTAAAGGAGACTTAGTAATATGAGCTGCAATCTGACATACTTTGGAGCCTTAAGTCGTGGATAGCTAGATCTAGTCATCCTCCTCCTGACCCTGTAAGTGGAAGAGTAGTAAACCTGGCTGGCTGTTTATCCTCACTCAGCGCAATGTCAGCCGTGGCCAGTTGTGTTGCATGTGTAATCATCTCTCCTTCTGTGCAAATCACAGCAAGAACAGCTTCTTTTCCAGAGATGGCAAGTTCCTGGGTTTATTACATGTGGTAATAGAAATATGTTATAGAAACTGCTGATAAGGTGCTGATTTAGAGAGATGCAGACTGTAAGTCATGTGTTTCAGTGGACAGTTTTGCCTTAGAAAGACTGAATAAAAGCAGAAAGGTTTTTGGTTGTCTTTCGTGATCAATATCTTGAATTTGAGAGCTAGATTTCCTCCAAAAGCAAGTGGACAAAATTCAATTGTTAACAGAGTGAGTTTGTCTGTGAGCATTCTACATTGTCTAGCTCCTTAAAGAAAATAACAGCTTGCTGAGTAAACACAATCCACTTTGCTTTGCCATCTTTGCATTGGTGTCTGCACAAATTCTTTTTGTTGTTGCTTGTCTGGGTTGTTTGTTTGTTTTTTTTTATGAATTGGGTCACTTTCCAGTCTCCTTGCATTAGAGCATGGTAACAAAATCCAATGTGACAGTTCCCCAAATGTTCCAATGTTTTCAAGAGGGAGGTGTGGGGCAGCAAAGAAAGGCTCTGCCCTTGAAGGAATTAAATCCCTTGGAAAACACAATCTCAGGTCCTTCCAAGCGCTTCATTGACTGACTTTTCAGCAAACTGCTAAAAACCTAATTGGACTATGTTTTGATTGGTAAAGCAGATCTGGGAGGCAGCCCGTAAGCAAAGGGGAAGATGAGCAGGGAAAACTGAGATGCACACTGAGTTAGTGAGGAAATGATCGTCCTCTCAGGCTATCTGCACTTTCTCAGACTGCTACACTATGCAAGAAGAAAGGAAACAGCCCCGGGCTACTGCTTCTTTCTTTACCTGCTTCTCTGTAGTGAACACTAGCTAGTGCAAGTCACATAGACCACTTTGCTGAGGCAAGACGAGACAAGCTGTGCAGTATGGCAGATACTGGGCTCCCGGGAACCAGAATTTCAGTACATTTAGTGGGGGAGAGGAAGGTTGGAGGGAAAGGCAGAGGGTCTGCTCTCTGCTACCCATGGTATTGCTGCAGCTTGCTCTCCATGAACTGATGCTGCTGCATACACAGTGGCTGGGGATCATCATTACCCCTCTTTCCAGAGTTTCCTTCATTCCCTCCCAGTCACTGAAGAAAACATAATCATTCGGTGTATTTCTCAGGTCTGTTTCTCAAACTTGGACTTCACATTTGACTTGCCTCTTTTCTATGTTATTATATGCCTGTCTCTAAAGTTACCTTTTAGGTAACTGCCTAAAAAAGAAGATGAGAAGTCCTGGGGTTTGCTAGATGGTCCTGCCCTAACACAATCCCATCAAGGCAACAAATTTTTTTTACATCATGCCGAACTCCTTGCAAGAACAGCTATAACCTTTCCTTTTTGGACTGGCTATATTTTGTTTTCACCTCTGATGAAACCAAAATCTGTGACCCGTGTTCTGAAACATTCACCGTATACTGAATTCTGATCAGAGACATGTTTATCTCAGGGTCAAGATGTTCAGAATGTTAATATCATTGCAGTGCATTCCACTGCAAACACACATGCTCAGATAAATGAATGCTGTAGGCATAATACTTGTGGTTTAGGTACATATTTTCTTGCAAAATTGTTATAATTAAAAGCACTGATATCAGAGGTCCAGGAATGTAGAACTGGCATCCCTTTGCATCCTATGGAGGGCTGTGTGTGATAAAGGATTTGGGTGGAGTGTAAATAAAGTTTGCACCACAAGACAATGAGCATTCCAGAAAATCAGGCTCTAAATATACAGCTGAAATAGAGAAGGAAGCACAAACGTGAGGATTCAGAATGAGTCCAAGGACCATATTCTAGCAGGTGATTGCAGATTTCTTCTGGAGATCCCCATCTCTGTGTAGACATGAATGTCCCCTTGATGTTTCTGACTCCCCATTATTTCAAAGGAAATACATTCTGCGTGTAGCTGTAGTTGTTCAGTTGTACTTGCAGGTAGAACTGACTTTGTAAAATTACTGTAAAATTAGTAACAGCATATCATTATTAAAGCATATTTACTGAAGTAAATCTCCTCTCTTTCTTGCTCATCTTACATTATCTCTGAGTAATGTAATTTTCCCCTACAATTTCAATTGGATTTGCTGCACTCGTATCTCCTAGATCCCCTGTTTTCATTAAGGCCTCACAACCAGCTGAAGTTCAACCTAGCCAAAAAGAGCTCTTCATCTTCCCTATACCCTGTCTCCCTTCCTTCTGCTTTAAGTCCATTTCTTTGTCTTTCCCAGTCACTGAAGAAAACATAATCATTCGGTGTATTTCTCAGGTCTGTTTCTCAAACTTGGACTTCACATTTGACTTGCCTCTTTTCTGTGTTATTATATGCCTGTCTCTAAAGCTTGTAGAGTCTTTCTCCATAATATTTCTACAGCAATGAAGGCCACAGGGCTAAACTTTCATCCTGGGTCTTGTGTCTCTGCTGCTATAATATTCTTTTCTTGTCTTGATGATTTGGATTGCTCTATCCAGAATAATTTTGCTATAACCATTATGACTCATCTGCACAGACTCACTTGTTCTCATATCTTTATCATGCTAAGCATAAGCTACTTGTCTTCACTCTCAAGACCATTCATAGCTACGAACTCTGGCCCTTTTATTGTCTGTCACTCAGTATAATAGGTTCTGCAATAATCATGGTAACAACAATTGTGGGCTGGAGTCTGCTTCTCTTTTTCACATGCAACAGTATATTACTCCTGGATTAGCCTCTCAATGGGCATACTTGAGAGATTGCATACAACCATTCTGAGTAAGGGTAGGAAAATCTGCTCTGAATTATTATTATACAATAAATAATCTCCAGATGAAATCATTGGATCGATTTCAAAATTAGTATCCTTTGAAATAGTAAAGTAACACAAACAGATATATCATCATGTTAACATGAAGTAAATAGATGCCTGTGCATGAATGCCCTGATTGTTCTAACATCTATCAGCTCATGTTTTGTAATAACTGGGGTAAGAAAACTATGAATAATCAGCATAATTAAAAAAACTCATATACAACGAGAACTATAATACTGCACCATTAGCTAGTTTACAGAATCACAGAATCACAGAATCATTTGGTTGGAAAAGACCTTTAAGATCATCAAGTCAAACTGTACCTGTCCACTACTAAACCATGTCCCTAAGCACCTCGTCTACCCGTCTTTTAAATACCTCCAGGGATGGGGACTCCACCACTTCCCTGGGCAGCCTGTTCCAATACTTGACAACCCTCTCTGTGAAGAAGTTTTTCCTAATATCTAATCTAAACCTCCCCTGGCGCAACTTGAGGCTGTTTCCTCTTGTCCTATTACTAGCTACTTGGGAGAAGACGCTGACACCCACCTCGCTACAACCTCCTTTCAGGTAGTTGTAGAGAGCGATAAGGTCTCCCCTCAGCCTCCTCTTCTCCAGGCTAAACAACCCCAGGTCCCTCAGCTGCTCCTCATAAGACTTGTGCTCCAGACCCTTCACCAGCTTCGTTGCCCTTCTCTGGACACGCTCCAGCAACTCAATATCCTTCTTGTAGTGAGGGGCCCAAAACTGAACACAGTACTCAAGGTGCAGCCTCACCAGTGCCGAGTACAGGGGAAGGATGACCTCCCTGGTCCTGCTGGTCACACTATTTCTGATACAAGCCAGGATGCCGTTGGCCTTCCTGGCCGCCTGGGCACACTGCTGGCTCATATTCAGTCGGCTGTCGACCAACACCCCCAGATCCCTCTCTGCCAAGCATCTTTCCAGCCACTCATCCCCAAGCCTGTAGCGTTGCATGGGGTTGTTGTGGCCCAAGTGCAGGACCCGGCACTTGGCCTTGTTGAACCTCATACAATTGGTCACAGCCCATTGGTCCAGCCTGTCCAGGTCCCTCTGTAGAGCCTTCCTACCCTCAAGCAGATCAACACTTCCTCCCAGCTTAGTGTCATCTCCAAAGACGACACTAGCTTTAGAAAGCTTTCAGGGACAGATATAAATAGTTTTAAAATTGTACTGCTGAACCAATAAGCTGGTTTATTAATCTTTGATCTCCATGTGCCCAGGGCTACCCTCTTTGCAGTTAGTAGTAGTCATTCTTGGTAATGATGAAACTGCTTAAATATGAGGCATTAATGGAGACTTAATTAAATATATTAGATAAACTAGAAGTAGCTCTTGTGGCCACAGAGAATCATGCAATCATTGCGAGATGATTGGATTTAACAGTTTCACTGAACAAAACAGCTCCTTTCGAGTCCAAGATTTAGACTTTCCTAGAACAGCAGCTGAAATCCATTGCCATGATGAAGAATAGTACATCTCTGTTTGGTTTGTTTATTTGTATAGTGGGTAAAGATCTGTTTCTGTGTGTATTATGCTTTATCAGAAATTTAGCACTAACTACTTTGGAGCAGATAATAACTAAAAACTTGGAGATTACTAAAGTTTGTTTTTAAAATGGTGTAGGATGAAAAACAATGGTTTATGTAGACTCCATGATGTAAAAATACATCTTAAACTCTAAAAGTGGCACAAATAAGTAATTAGCTGCTTTTCCTTATCTTTTCCCTTTGAGTATATTCCCTCATATTTCAGTTGCATTAAGAGTTCATTCATTTAAGACTACCTTTCTAAGTCGGTGGGAAAATATTCTCTGTATGTGAATGTGACATACATTTAATGAAAGTGATAGCAAATTGCTCAATTTTCATAAAGTTCCAGATAAAACAATGCCTTTTTATAAAAGCTTGCTTAGCAGTGAAATCAGTCTCATAGATAAAGTCTTATTATTCTAGCTGCAGGATTGCACCATTCTGTGTATTAGGGAAAAATGGCGAGGAGGTTCTGTATACAAAAGTGTACGTATGTGAAAGACATTAATTTTTTTTTTTGGCAGGTGAACTTCCTAGATATCAGTACAGTGGCATCCATTCTGGCAGGCATTAATCTTCGTAGAACTGATCCAAGTGGTAGAGAAAGAATGATTTCCCAAAGCAGCAGATCATATTAGCATCTGCAATGGATGTCTGTGTTTCTGCCACATTGCCCCCGTAGTGCTTTATACCATGGGGTTTCCTCTAGAAGTGTGCAAGTGCAGTAGTCTCTTCTTTATTTTCTATTCTTGCCTGACCCAGAGGCTTATTCTGTCAATGTGCTTTCCTGTGAGGATGGGGATATAACAAGGATTTTAAAAATTTTATTTCCAAATTTTTTTTCCTTATTAAATTACAATTCTGGCATCTCACTTAAGTGTGAGTTTGCTTTCATGCTATTGCTGTAGATATGCACCCTGGTAAGATACGCTGGCAGAAAACCAAATCAATTTAAAGCAATGCATTTAAAACTGAAGTAGGTGCTGCACGGAGTCCTACTGCAGGTCTGTGGCTTTGCTACCACTTCTCTTATTTTTTTAAATGCTTTTCTCTATACTGTTTATTTGGTAAAGATATAAAAGGGGATGTGGAACAACTAAATGACATGACCCTGCTGCTGCATGCTCACAGATGACCATAGTGACCATGCATAGTCCTGGTTAAGATTCACTAGATTTCCCTCCCACATCCAAACTGAAACTAACCCTATAGGGCTGAGCTGTCTCCAAAGAGAATTTGAAGAAAACACCAGAATTTACTGGAGCCTACATTTTACAGAGTAAAGAAGTTGAAAAGAATATCAGAAGAATATTTTTTCTCCAATTCCTTACATTTACAGGAATTTGTAGGAAAATCACAGGCAGATATGATTTGTTTTCTTAGTTTTGGCACCTTTAAATTATATCAGTTTTATGTAAGTATAATATTCAGATAGATAGTATTAAACCATTAGATTCCTATAGTACCATTCTTTTCAGTTGCAGGCTAAGGGAAGTGATCTTTCTTTATATTCTTCTGATAAAATTCCAAGTATCAGTTATTTCTTTTTGTCCCACAAGTGAAACAATTAGCCTGGGGGAGATGCCAAGAACTTAAAAACTGTTCCAATGTGTTGGCTTGTACGCCTGATGGCTTTGTAAAGTAAATGTTTCTAATACTCCTGTCTTCTTTCTACACGTGCACACAGTGCTATCCTAATATTCTCATCTGCTACATTACATGGTGTCTAGAGATCACAGAGAGTCAATCGAGCAGCGCTGTTCCAAAACAAGCAGTGATATAATGAATAAATGACCTCCTCTGTTCTATTGCTGTCAGTGCCCAAGGCCAGGAAATGAAAGGTTTTAATCTTTCATTTAAAGTGTTGATGTTCTGCTGTTGGGCTGTGACAAGCAGCAGTAAACAGTCTTCTAGATGTAGTAGTCAGGACTGTCATGCACTTAATTAACATTATATGAGCTCTAGCTGGCCCTACATACTATTTACATTCCACTTTTGATACACATTTAGAATTGGGAGACCATGGTGCAGATTTTTTTTCCAGCTTACTAGTGTGTTTATTGGGAAGAGCTAAGGTCTGTGCCAAAAAAAACAAGTTACAGATCCTGCAAGGTATTGAGGGATTTTAATTCTTGCTTCAGGAAGCATACCGCCAGTACTGCTTCAATTCGAGTCCCACATAGGTAGTCAGCTGTCTGATTGTCTTTTCAGTGTGTCACTTATCCTTTCTGCTTCTGTCTTGCTTTTCATTGCCATTGCAAGTCTGTTTCATATTTAGCATGGTGACCCACCTACTCTTCTTGTTGGATGTAATTAATGTCACAGCATCCACAGGAAGGAATGACATTTGAGAGGTGGCTGCACAGACTGGTTTCCTCAGCAGGGTCATACAGTGTGACTGGTCAAATACTTCACCTATTTTTTTGCCTAGCCTTTTGCAAGGTTGGGAACTCCATCCGAAATGTGTGCCAGCTGAACTGGCTATGTGAGTCATTTCAGATGCGTGAGATAATGGCTTAAGCCAGTAATACATTACATATATTTATGGGGTTTCTTCCTACCCAAAGTGACTAGTGGTGTGGCACACTATATATAGTCAGTGTCATACCACTCACTGCATGTGAGTATGGTACAACCAGGCCTTTAGAACTGTCAGATAAACCAGAATTTGAAACCTTTAGCCAGCAGCAAACTACTGTGTCACAGTCATTAGACTAAAAAACATGGGAAGTGTATTAGGGATTGTTGTGAGAGTATATTCTGTCTAATCACAGCTGCAGGCAGTATCTTTCTGAAGCAAGAAATAAATCATCAGAATGAAGGTCTGATTTAACAGCAGAAGGTCAGGAGGAGCTTTTATGCTGTTTACCTTAAAAGGGATAGTGAACCTTGTTTTTTGTGTCTATAATTGTTCTAATGGGTTAATGTAAATGTTTCATTATTAAGTCTGTGATGCTTAGTCCATTTTCCAAAGGCAAATATTGTTTCTGGAACGGGGATATCTCAAAATCATAAGCAGCAAGGTGTTGCTCTTTTGCAGAGAGGTTTGCTGGTGTCACTTGAGAAGACCAGCAAACCTCTCACGCGAATAACAGTGGACAAAGATAATTGTAGCTGGTGCCACAATCTGTCCTTATGCACCTTGCCAGGAGAGCACCATTCCTTTGTGACTGAACCGAAGTGCTGAATCCTGTCCAGTTCTTAGTTCCCTCCATTGGTCAATGCTCCTACCTCTTAGTTTCTCGCTTTGCAGCTACAGCTCCCATGTCTGGCACCTGGAAGCAGAGATATTTGGTATCCCATAGGCTGATTGCCTAAGCATTATGCCACCTATGCCACACCTGTGATACACCTATGCCACAGTCTACTGACATTCGTAGTGTTTCAAGTCCTTAGTAGGCAGTGAGTTCAGGTTCCTGGAGCACAACCATCTCCTGAATACAGTTTAGTTGCCTTGATATTTACCAATGTTTCCCTCTTGTTTTAGATCATAGACGGCCCTCCCTGTAATCTTGCTTCTGATAGTGACACCTCTTCGTTCAGGAAAGTCGTCTCCATCACTAAACTCTCTCTCTCTCTAAGTTGGTTAGTCTAAGTCTTTTCATTACTACTACTCTGGCAGTAGATCACAGAATTTCTGAAACAAAACAAACAAAAATTAGAGAGCGTCCATTCAAAGTCAGCGGTATTATGGGCAGAACCCCTCTTGTTCCAGAAAGGCAGATGCATTCAGCTTAGTGGCCTTCTGTCATAGCTCATTAAGCAAAATCAAAATTAATCAATATGCTACAATTTCCTTATTTCCAGCTGTGATAATCTGAAGTTATGTCTCTGACATATGGGTTCCATTTCTCTTTAGAAATTCTGCTTACGCTTGTAACCTTCATTTTAGCAGAGATTCAACAGCCTGGGTCCCAGATATAGACAGTGATTTGTTTGTGCCAAGAAAATATCATTCACAATTATTTGTGAATGAAAAAACGTAGACAGAATTACATCTATAGCATCTGGCATAATGGGGACTTTCATGTTGGGAGGGCCTTTTTAATGCAATATTAAAAAAGAGTGCATAGTTGAAAAAGATTAGTGTTGTCTGTGTTCATAGGCGCTTTTATGATTTAGGTCTGGCTGTTTACATGGAACTACTGAATTTTTCTTTTGGGTGTAGACTTAGTATTGCTTTTAAAATGTGCACGTAATGACATTTCTCCTTTTAGCCCAGACACAAACACTCTAAATGATAGAACAAACAATGCCATTCTTTTTTCTTTTTTTTCCCCTTTTATAAAGGGAGAAAGGGCTGGAAAGCCATAGCCATCTGACACTCTGGTGGCAGAAATTGATTTCAGATGAGGAGAGTTCTCTTTATTCAGTGACCCACAGCAATTAATGGTAAAAAGGAAGAGTTTAGCTTTTTGCTCTAAAATCTGTCATTCGGGATTGTTCTTTAGATTGCTGAAATGGAAAGATGTTGATGCTCTTTGCAAAATAAACCGATATTACATTAAAATAAAAATTTAAATATCCCTGCAGCTTCACCGTGGCCCCTTTTTCTGTCACCTCTGTTCTGAAAAGTAGACAGATTACATCAGCACAACCAAGTTTAAAGTTTAGCAATTCCCCTTTAATAGTGTACCTATATCATAAACTTCCTATTGTTTGTATGTCAGCTTTTATGAAAATACCCTCCTGAAATTCAGTTGTAGTATTTCACCTAGCCTTACTTTGAGAGTTGATATCTTGAAATTAATTGACATAATATCCTGTTCTTCTCCCATGTTTTTCCTGTTAACATTATTGATGGAAGATGCTCATAGGAAAGTGCTCAAGGCTGAATGCATCTGGGATACAGATGGAAGAGCTACATGTGGGTGCAGTGACATGAAGCACGCTCTGCACTAGGTGGTGCTGATGGGAGAAACTACAGCCTCGGTACTCCGGTAAATTTACTGCCATTATCTTTAAAATAAGAGGCGTTCAAAGATATTTTGAGATGTACAGAATGGATTTCTTAGATTTTTAGGTTTTGAAAGGGCTCTTTTGAGGAAGGGGCTCTTGAGAAAAATGAGGCAAATTCTGTAGAAAGTGACTTATTTGTACTAAGGGGTTGCATGAATGTAAAAATATAAGTCTGCTGTTCCTAAGGGACTGAAGCCCCTAGTAGTATGCGCCTGTATCTTGGCCAGAATTTCTGCTTTTCCAGGACATATTATATAAAGATCATATACAACCATTCAGAACATCAGACTTTTTATGTCTTACCCAAAGAAAAGAGAAGAATTTTCTAAAAGAAGTACTTCGTTCATAAGCACTTTTGAAAATCACATGGATTCTAAACTATAAATTTAGAAGCCTAAATACAGCATCTTCTTTTGAGAATTTTGTTCATACTTTCCAAATTTGATTGCTTTCAGCCATTCATCTAGGCTTATAGTGAGGAACGTTAAGTAAAAATATTGAAATTCATAGAGGTGCTGAGTACCCTCTCCTTTTATTGACATCAGTGGGAGTTCAAATTATTATTAATTCTGAAGACTGAGGTTCTTTTATTCAGATACCTCATCATATAGTTTGCTACAAATTTCAGCATCCAAGTTTGAAAATCACTTAGGTCCCTAGAGATGACTCCTCAAATCTTAAATGACGAGGAAGTGGCTTGAGTTATCTTGATACTTTCCAGATAATGTTTAGACAAAGAATGTCTGCATTATTCCTTTTCAGTCTGAAATCTGCAGATCTAGTACTAGGGAGGAAGCCTGGAAAACAATGACCTCCTTGTCGGAGGCTCTGGTTTCATTTGGGAACGGTCACTTGGCCTGTTTAGTTAATAAGCCCCAGAAACCTTCTGAATTAGAAAGAGCAAAGGATGTTAGTTTAGAAGGTCAGAGGGTTAACAATGGAAGGAGCAGTTGTACTCAAGGTCATTTTCTAAGCAAAGTTTAGCAGGACAAAACAAAGATGGAAGAAGGATTCATAGGAGTTAGAACACCTACAGCTTACATATTTCTAGACCTCATCTTCTGATTGTATAAATCGTTGTATCTTCACTGGAACTAGTAGAATTATAGCTGTTTATATTGGTAAGGACTAACTCCAAACCCTTAGACTTATTATTGCTTTGAAATAGGCTGATGAAAAACCTTTCAAAAACATTTGGAATTTTCAATTGAATTAACGGATGAGATCCCTATTTCCTGGTTCTAATTTATGTGGAATGCTAAATACTTGGTTTTGGTAGGAAAGGGAAAATGAATTTTCTTCATCTTCTTTTTGTCTGCCAGATGTAGTGGAAAGCTTTTGAATTTAGCAGATACACAAAGGTCAGGGCACCAGAGTAAAACCTAGGATCGTGCAAATGGTGTGGCCGCTATNGGTCATGGCTGTGGCCGCTATAGCTTCAGGACATGGCCCTGTTGGGAGTTCAGTCGAGACCTAAATGAGAATATATTCCTTTGAATTCACTCATTCTTCTTCCGGACATTTGGAAAAAATAACATGGTCCTCTATCAATGGAGACGAAGATCCTTTAAGAGTCTCCAATATCTAAGGTAATTCATGCATCAGCTTGGTCCATCTGCCTGAGTAAGTAAATCTTAATAGACCTGTGTTGTCTTCAGAGAGGAGCTGACACAGTTTGATTACTTTTATATCGACAACTACAGCTTTATTAATGCCTTTTGTTCAAGCAAATGAGAATTGCAGAGTTCCTGAAAGCCTCTGTGAAAATCACTGATTCCTAATGTCATGATAACCCCTTCATGAAAAAGAAAAAACTTTTCTGCATTAGTGATTATGGGGAGTGTTTCCAATTTAACAACCAACCTTCAGCCGTGTCAAAACCTGAAGTATCAAACCAAGGCTGTGTAACACTCAGAGCACCGCTCTCACTTTTCTAGCATTGTTCAGTTATTTGTTGTGACCACATAGGGAAACTACCAGCCATAGCTCAAAGGAAAGGTTGGGTTTTCAGAGCTGCTTTATCAACATCTGTTGATCAGCACCTCTACCTCTTGCCTGACATAATTTGGAGACATCATTTGAGGTATTTATTTAAAAGGCTCTGATAGGGGAACAGTTACTTCATTCCTGACTGTTGGACATACCTATGAAAGCTTATTTGGCTTGGAGGTGGCTTGATTTTATTTCCTAGAGATTTATCCAGACCAGTGTGTCCCAACCTCAAGGAGCCCAGGAAGCTCCTGCCTCAGATCCTCTGCTCTCTTAGCCTAGACCTTGCCTTAGGTTGCCTGTGAGCAAGTGCAAGTGACTTTACTGCTTGAAGAGCTGTTCATTATCTTGTCTGAAGCAAAAGTATTGGGCTGAAGGGAAGCATCCCCAGAATTAGTTGAATCAGTCTGAATAGACTATTTAATTTAGCTTCCTTCAGTAAAGGATAAGCTGGGGAAAGAGAAAAGGAGGCTAATATCTTATTTGCTAGTTGGTCAAAAATCTATTGGGATTCTCTAGGACCTTCTTCATTCAGAAAGTCATCCTTGATTCACAGGTCCACAAAAAATCCATTAAAACATGAGTAAGGCTCTTCACAGAGGATGACTTTCACCCCCAGGCCATTCTCAACTGTCATGGATTCTGAAATTCAATAAATTCTTTTTTTGCTTTTTCTTTCTGAAGTACGTTATTTTACCCAATAAAACATAAAGCTCTGTTTAATCATGTGAATAGATTTTTTTCCTGTTCATACAAGACTGTATTTTAAACTTGGCAGATTGTTAATGTTCCTTCAAAACTGTTACTTTCTGCCATGTTGCTTTATCTGAACCAAAGGGGCTTGGGGATTGATAACTCCCTTTCAGCTGCCAAGCCACATGCAGAATCTGACTTTTGGGAGACAGGAACTGTTCAAGGCAGCTGGTGATAGCTGGACAGTTTGGACAGAAGGTAATGTCACTTATGTTCCTAACACTCTCAGTCTGTGCTCAAGTTCTGTGCACATAGGTTAAAAGGTCCAGCTACTAAAAATCTATATTGGATGTTGGTTGTTCAGTGTGACCCTTCTGCACAACTATTTAGCAGTTTGTAAGTGGTTTTCCAAAGCAGTGATCTAAACTAATTTATATTACAGACAAAATATTAGTCTGAGACTGAGTGATCTTGATTTTCCTCTCCACTGATATTTGTGGGTTTATTCTGGTACCAGCCCAGGAAAAACACACCCATGAGCACCTCTAAAACACAGTTCATAGTTATGTTACTAGCATTGCTACTACACATTGCTGGATCAGGATCAAATTGCTCAGCAGTCTGCAGAATTAATGCTCAAGTGAAAAGACAATCAAACTCCCTTTGTTTTCAGAGTAAGAGTAGCAAATTTTACTTTGGTTAAGAAAATAATTCTCAATTTTATTGTATTCTTGTAGCAGTTCAGAAAAGAAGATAGAAAGAGCAGGTGGCCAGCTTAAAGCCTGACTGTGGAAGAGAACATGGATCAGTTAGTTCCCCTTGAAAGGGAATATTATAGGGAAGGAATTAAGATAACAATATTTATTTTTCTTAATGAACATAAAACTGGCAAACACTTTACTGTCCACCTCTAACAATGCAATAATTAATTTACTTTCCTGTTAGTTAGGTCTCAAAGACCAAAAGGATAACTTGTGACTGGAAATCCCTCTAGCATTTTAGCTTGGGAATAGTGGCTATTCTTTCAACTTAATGAGAGTGCAGTAGAAGATGCAAGGCAACACTGCACAAATGCTGTTTACTCTGCATACATTCGTATTACATTTCACCTATTGTCATGCTAGAGGCCCACTGTAAATTAATTTGGCAGATAAATTTACGATGGCAATTTGCCTTCCAGTTGTATAATTTATTCATGTCAGAAATAATTTATTATATTCTCCCTTAAACCAATCTTTTTTTTCCTAGAGTACCACCTTAGTAAATAAAATTTATTGTTTACATTGAGCCTTGTGTGACTTCACAGTGGTCAGTCAATAACCTCAAGGGGATAGTTTTGGTCACATTACTGGTCACTTATTTGGATGGATGATGGAGTGCCCTGGTCCCATCTGTACATATATTACTTTCTTTTGTCTTAGGGGCACTGTTGGAAAGATTAATTAAGTCCATCTGCAGGGAAGGATCAGCCTTAGGGGATTCAGGTAAATAAAATAAATGCCAAGGGGAAAAAATGCTGAGGGGGATGTTTTGAAAACCAAACTGTTTTCCATAACATTGATGGGGAAATTATGTAGAGAAGGAGATTGAAAGAAAAGTAAAACTGCCTTTTAGTCTGGGTTATTTCAGCATGACCTGATAGACATCTCCTATCACTGCTGTGCTAGGATAAGGATCTATGAAGAGGGTTAAAGTCCATGGGCAATATTCTCAGCTAAAATAAATCAGTATAGCTTTCTGATCTCAGTGGAGCAACCCTCACTTTATAACAGTAGAGATTTGAGTCATATCTGCCATAGTGATATTATTTCTGTCCTTCATGTGAGTGATCCAAGACATGCAGTACGCTGATCCTAATTCACATTCTGTCTGCTCTTAATTTTTTTTATTATAACAGTGCTATCTTCTTTATGGCTCTTACATCCCACCTCACTTTTCCTTTCCTTTAAGCTTCTTTCCATATTTTCTTCCTTATCTTTTTCTTCCCTTTCCTCTGAAAAGTTCAGCATGCAAATGAATCTAATAGCATTGAGTTAACTGATATGATCACAGCTTGTAAAATAGAAACTCAGCTCTTACTGACTCTTATATACTTATTATTATATGCATAATTAATTGGTGTAACTAGTACATAAGCCACGTGAAATTTGTTGCCATTTAAGTTACATCTCACTCTCTTGCCTTATCAGTCTAAGTGGGGATTTGTATTCCACAATGCAGTAGGATTACAATCCACAGTATTTTCATAACACACGAAATGGAAAAACAAAAAGACCATTTTTCTCACTGAGCTTTAGCTGTCTTAAGGGACTGGTATACAAGTGTTGTTTTGCGTTTAAACTTTAGTTGGAGTGAAGTTAGGTTCCATATGAGTTTGGAGTTCAGCTCCTGCTGACTTTTAAATTAATTAGTAAAGCCAGAGAATCATGAGATATTTTTATATATATTGTATTTTTGAGATAGAGAGGGAAAGCATAAATGATTTAAAAGGAAAGGGAAGGGAAGAAGCATACATAAAGAATCCAAAGAAAAATGTAACTCAAAGGGCAAGGGGGGAATGGCTGTTGGTGATCAAATCCACTACTGTGTATACCTGAAGAACTACTGGTGAGAGGGAAGACATTGGCTCTGGAAATGCATGTGCCTGTCTCCAGCCTGTGCTAGCAGCAGTGGCCCCCCAGTCTCAGAGAGGGACAATTCCTTCTGTGGTTGAACTTCGAGGTCTAATTCTAAACAGTTGGTGAGTCCACAGTATGCAGTGCTTGAAGGAAACTGCCTCTATGTATAAATAAGGTGTGAATATGTACACATTGCCAGACAGAGCCAATTAGACACCCTGGAGTTTATCTGGGTTTTTGTTTTAGAAATGGTACTGTATAGGTGAATCAGAACCTCACGGTCTTTAGAGAAGATTATCGTGTAAATAAAAATGTAATTCGATATCTATGTGTTTAGGATGAATAGCTCGATGTACTGCCATTGCAGAATAGAGCCTTTATCTCCCGAAGGCACTTGTTCCTTCTAGCTTCCCGCACTTCCTAGATGAAGGGTATTCTGAAAGCTCTCTCCTGGTCTTCATAAAACAGGTCAATGGCCACAGTCCAACACCTAGAAAACAAGTCTTACATCTTAGAAACACTCTCACAGCTAACATGTACTGGAATAGTTCTTGTTCGTATCAGTGGTGCAGCAAATGAAAGAATAGTTGTGGAACTTAAATGGTCCTTTAAAGAATAAAGTGTTCCCCCTTAAAATCTTCTGGGCCAATTTATTTTCTCAAGTAGAGATAGGTGGCTCCTATCTGGTTTATGCTGCACGTACTTACTATCATAGGTAGTTAAGGACTTTGTCCTGCAAAGGGGGAGCCATATCACTTCCACTGGGCTCCATATATACATACTCTGCAGGATTCTGGAAGCAAGCCTGGATCATGGTAGTATGTTTTCAGTTGTGCAATTGGGAAGCAGAAACTGAGGGACTGAGCAGGGTTTTTCTTCACTGTTTCATAGCAATACACAGACTTGGTATGGGTTTGTTGGGCCTGCAGCCTTTTATTTGTAAGACTTGAACCTACCTGCAATAGGGAAAGTATTTGTGTGTCTGGGTTTTTTTCCCAAGTGTTTTTTTGTTTGTTTGTTTTGGAGGTTTTTTGAGGTGATTGAAAATCTTTAAACAAAGTATTTCAGATGGGGATTAATTCTTTTGTCATTTACTAAAAACTGAAAAATGCTTCGTGCTCTGTTTTGTTGTTGTTTTTTTTTTTTAGAGAAATACTGTTATTGAAAACAGATATTCCTCACTGAAATTTTCATTTCCTGGAAAAAAACACATTTTCCATCAAAATATTTCAGTTAAAGAACTATGCCAGGTCTCCAGGGTGTCCTTCTGAAAAGACATAAAAAAAAACAGTCGAAAAAGAGATCAACAGACAACAGACAAACATCAACTATCAACAGACAAATATTTGGTTCTGCCCTATGGTTCTTACTCAGGTAAAATTCTTCCTGGGATAAGAAATGAGAACAAATTTCAGCATATAGGAACTGGAGAACCCTGCCTAACATATGGCTAAAGTAACTCCCAGATCTATACATTTTCCAGGAGTGAACACATTTTATACATACCTCAAGTAACCGACTTGTTCATTTTACAGAGTGAGTCTAACAAGTGAAGAATGGTTGTGAATGTACCATGAAGCTGGCTCAGCAAAGGTTTTCCTATAATTAAAATACATCTGGCTCTGTTCTGAGTGGGAAATCATAGACCTCTGAATGTTTTGAGTATTTCCTTATGCACAACAGCAGCAGAAAAACTCCATATGCCTTAACCCATCAAACTCTGTTCCCCTTAATCATGTGGATAAATCAGCTGCAACAAGGAACTTTAGTCTAGCATCTTTGACCTGAAACTGAGGGATTCAAAGCAAAGATGATGGAAATGGTCATGGAAAGTCTGAGAGGCACAGAGTGGCACTCAAATCTTTAGCACACTGGTGCTAATTTAAATAAGTGTGAAATAGCTTAACGTGCTTCTCCATAAAAGTTTGTGACTGCCATGGGCAGCCTGATGCAGTAGGAATACCTTCCGGATCTGCAGCTATATCCTCCAACTGCCAAAAGCTAACACAGAGCAACGAGGGAGTGCGTGGCTGTGACTGGGGCATGGCATAGATGTTGTATATGTCTTTGTCCTTCACCCTTCTCAAAGGGGCAGACTTGAATCAGGGGGCAGTGACAGCTTCCTTACAACAGCTTCCTACCCTGGAAAGGGGTGTGCTCCCTGGCACTGCTTTGGCCTGGTAGTCGTCCAGATTAGCAGTCCTGGGGGCAGGTTCATTGGTGTGCAGGCCCACCAAGCGGGGAGGCCTGTGCGCATGGGGAGCTCAGGGTGAGGGTGTAATGTATCACTGTGCCTCAGCCCTGCCGTGTAGGGGATCAACCCAGCGTGAGCCTGGAGAGGCTGCTCTTCTTTGGATTGCCGTCTCCCTTCCTTGCCTGCCTCTGGGGCTTTTCATCAAGTCCTCAATGTCCACCGCAGCTGTGGGACAAGGGACAATCGGGTTCTCCTTCCTGGGAAGCCCCAGGAGGCAGCTGGAGGGCTGCAAGGCAGGCGGGCAGGGAGTGATGGATGGGGGACTGGAAGGATGGATGGATGGATGGATGGACGGATGGACGGATGGACGGATGGACGGATGGCGGGGCTGTGGCTGGGAGGGGGGACGGCTGCCTGGCGGCGTGGTGCTGGCCCCGGGGGAAGGGGTGGGGGGCCGGGTGGGTGTGACCCGCTCTCCCAGCCGCCGCCGCGGCCCGCCCCGCTCACAAGGTGCCTGAGCCGCAGAGAGAGCAGCAGCGCCGCGTCTCCGCCGCCGTCCGCAGCGCCCGCCCCGCCATGCCCAACTTCGCCGGCACTTGGAAGATGAAGAGCAGCGAGAATTTCGACGAGCTCCTCAAGGCGCTGGGTGAGGCGCGGGGGAGCCCGGCGCCGGGCAGCGGGCAGCCCGGGGCGGTGTCCCCAGGGAGGGAAACACGGGGGGGTTGCAGCCGGAGCCGCGCTCCGGTGCCCGGTGCCTCCAGAGCCGGGCACCCGGGAGAGCTCCGTGCGGGTGAAAGCTGTGAGCCGAGCCCGGCCCGGGCAGGGGCGATCGCAGGCACGGCACGGTCAGAGCCTCACCTGCGAACGCCGGTGGTCCTGCCACGGGGATCCGGGTTGCCGCTGGCCCGGCGGCTCCTGCCACGCTCTGCCACGAGGATCCTGGCAAGACCCCGCGTTTGCCGTCCGTGCAGAGCCTGCCGCAGAGNGCTCAGCCCCGGGCACGGCTGGCGACTTCAAGCTCTGCTTCCTCCCCGCTTCGCCTAGGTGTCAATGCCATGCTCAGGAAGGTGGCGGTGGCTGCCGCCTCCAAACCCCACGTGGAGATCCGCCAGGACGGGGACCAGTTCTACATCAAAACTTCCACCACTGTCCGCACCACTGAGATCAACTTCAAAATCGGGGAGAGCTTTGAGGAGGAGACGGTGGACGGACGGAAGTGCAGGGTAGGAGGAGAGCTGGGGGGGGTGTTTGTGTGTGTGTTACCAAGTTCTTTTTAGATGAGACAAACACATCTGCTGCCGGTGTCCCCAGACAGTGTCATTGCTGCCCTCCACCCTCTTCTTCCCAGAAACACTCTTCGGGGGTTCTTGGTGGTCGCTGCTCCTCTTGTCCCTCGTCCCATGTTCTCCCTCTTGCAGGGTGTAACTGAAATCTGAAGGCAACAGAGCATGCCAGGTCCCAAAGGCAGAGTTCGAGTACCTGCTTGCTGGCTCCTTGGCTGGCAGGGTTTTCTCCAGCATTTCGTGCTTCCCTGTCCCCTGGAGACCTCAGCTGCAGTGAAAGCTCTCCCCAACCTCTGTCCCTGGCAGGAACATGAGGAACGATGGAGCAAGAGAGACCTCAAGAGTCAGGATTTAGTGCACAAACCTGACATAACTTTTGTCCTAAACTGAATCAGCTGAGTTCACAAGCAGGACCACAGGCTGTTGGTAGTTTGGGGCTGAAATCTTCTTCATTCCCTTGCAAGTGCATGTCTCCAGTTTGCTGATCAGATAAGTCTTTAACAGTGTAAGACAGACTTTCAGCTAGTGTTATACCAGCCGTAATTACACCATCTCCTTGTGCAGAAGTGCATTAGAGGGCGTTCACTGGAGTGTTTTGGGCTTGATTCTGTGCGTGAGCCTCTGCTCCTCTACCTTTGTAACCATTTCTATGGCTGTAGAGGGGGCTTTAACTCAGCAGCATCTGACACCAGCTTCTCGCTGGTGTAGATACATGGGATCTGGGGTATTGGAGAACTGGGCTGTGATCATAGCTGTCTTTTGAAAAAAGTTATCAAAGGCATGTGTTAGTTATCCTTTCCTCAGGCACTTTACTCTCACACTTGTAAGAGAAGTATAAACACTTATAAAAGAAGTATGAGTAGAGAGTATCAGAATGTAGTCCCAAATGAGAAGACAGTTTTCAAAGTATCCTATGACGGTGAAATAATCTACTTTCCAAAATACAAACTCTGCTGATTCTTGGACCAGCTTCTGAGACCATTTGCACCACTAAAAATTCAGAACTTACTATCTCCGGTGCAATTGCTGTGAATTTAAGTTTATGAAAAAGGGAGGCAGATTCTGGGAGTCACTGAACATTTAGAACATCCACTTGATCTCTAGAATGAGTTATTGTATATTTAACAGTTTGTTCAGGAAATGTTGCTGGCTTTGTTAATTTATCTTGTTCGGCAAAAGTAGTATTTTAGTGTCTTCATGCATAATGCATATACAATAAATGTGACCCACTTTCTAGAGGAGGATTTATTGCTGCAGATGGAAAAACAATAATTACAGCTGTAAGCTATGAAAGTTGGAAAAATCTGAAAGAAATGTGTTTTGTGAAGTAGTAAATTTTTTCCATGTGTTGTGAAATTATTTATAGTCCACTCTCAGGAATAAGTTGTGCTGCTGGGTGTATATAACCAAGATGTGGCCACAGAGCAGAAACTGACAGATAATAAAATAATACTTCAGAATGTAATTTGCAATATCTGGCAAAATTGCTGACTGGTGATAGATTTTGATACACTTTATGAGGTGGAGGGTTTTGTTCTGCCAACTAACTTGATCCATTGTTCATACAGACAAAGAGCGAGTCATGTGTAGTTGTACTGCAAGGCATAGCTTCTATAACTGCCATGGCTTGTTGGCTTAAAAAACCTATTGTTTTGAAAAAATATTATAAAGTAAACAGCTAATTTTAAATCAAAGTAAAGTTTTTTTCCCTTGGAAAGTCTGGGAAGTGTTAACTTGAATTTATGCGTACATATGCACACACACATGTGTATGTATATTTATATAATCACAGACTAATGAATGTCTCCCATGTGCTAGTTATAAAGCGATTACTTGCACATTCATTACAGGGCATCCTTCTGCACAGCTGTTTCATTGCACTGTAGAATAATAGTTCAGTGCTAGAATGAAAAGCAACAGAGTCAGGGCTTGCCTGTTTGTGAAAGCTAAACAAAATCCTATGTGTTTTTTTTTTATTTTTCAGTGGTTTCATAGTCATTATTGAAATGCTTTGAAAAATGCCCAAGGGTATATCAATATCCAGACCCACAACCTTAAAAAAGTAATATTGCAAACACTAGAATTCTAACAAAGTTTCTTTAATTTAGTTGTGATTTATTCTAGTTTGTTAGCACAATAAGTGTTCAATATATGGTTAACTTGGCACAGTGCCATATAGCATGAAAGGTTGTAAGTGACAAATACTGCATTATTTATGACCACAACATGATACATATGATTCTTTATGCTTTTACACTAAAGGGGCTCTGTAGTGATAAATAACATGTCAGATCAAACCACATATGTACAAAGATGCTTGGGAATATAGACACTACATTATCACATGTTTCTAAACTACACTTTTCAACATCAAGCATTTTATGAAAACTGGTTGGCTTTTTAATTTGGAAACAAATACGGATCTACACTGAAAAGACACATTTACAATTACTTTGTTATTCATATATGCCTATTTCCAAAATGCCCCCTCACACCTTGATTTTGATTTCACCACTTTCCACTGATGTCTTTTTCCCTTTGCCTTTATCTATCTATGTGTTGTTGCTCCTTTACTGCATCAATTATTCTCACTACTGCTCATTGTTGTCTCTCTGCCGCATGCTGCTGAGGAATATAATTAATGTTATTCCTAATGGTTTTCTTGCCTGCAGAGTTTGGCCACTTGGGAGAATGAAAACAAGATCTATTGCAAACAAACTCTTATTGAGGGAGATGGCCCCAAAACATATTGGACTCGAGAATTAGCTAATGATGAGCTGATTTTGGTAAGAACCTTGAACCCACTCAATACATGCACCATATTAACAGGTTTTTGTTACCATGTAGCATGACTTAATATTTTTCCTTACTTAAATCCATCTGGAAAACTACCGTTTTCATAATCCTCTACAGTACAATTCATACATCACTTTTTTACCTTTATTTTTAATTTTTTTTTTTAAGAATAAATGAAGATACACGCAGGTTCTCCCTTGCATTTTATTGCTATAACTTTTGCCATACTTTTACTGGTAGAATAATCATAAGTGGGCCACTTCTGCTCTGTAAATTCACACCACCACCAAAGAATTTGCTTGATTTATTGCAGGTTTTCTCTGGTGAAAGTGAGATCAAGGCATTCGACCTCATTTCTGGAGAACCTTCTTTTTTAGGCATGTGCATAATATGCTGCTTCTTATCCCCAATCACATGGTGTACAGCAGGAAAGACGTGACATATTGTTAGCATGCTCTGATCTCATTCTGTTTATGAAGAACATATAATTCCTCCCCCATCTCTGCCACCTTCCCCAATTCCTTGATCATCTCTGAATCCAGTTCAGAATTGCCTTCATGAGTTTCTCAGAAATACATCAATTTGCATATTTGCTGTCAGCCAGCACCCCCCAGTCCTGTTTGACCTTCCATATGGCAGCAGGGTTACTGTAGGCATTCTGAGCAGCACCTCTGCAACTGCCTCGCCATTTATGCCAGAATCATGTGTAGTTTATTTATTTATATTGTACTTATTTCTGTTACAGTTGAGTTCTCTTCACTGAACCTTTCCTCAGTAGTCCCTCTACGTTAATGAAACAACTGCAGAAAGAACTGCAGAAAGACACAGTTTCTCTGAGTTACAAGTAGCACAGTTCAGCTTGAGTTCAGAATCGTTTTATTGCACATGTTCTTACTAGTGAATTCCAGATAAATAGTTGATTAGACTGTTACGCCTCATCAGTTTGAGCATGGAAGACAGGCTGATGGAGTGACGGGTAAGAAAACATCAAAGCAGGGAGGTTTTATTTCAAACTATCACACTAACTAAACCTCTGCACTTTAAAAAACAAACAGTCTCCCCAATGTTTCTCTAAAGCAGTTGGAGCTCTGTTTTTAAGATTGCATCTGAAACAAAAACAGGACCCAAACCTAACCAAGTATAAACAAAAAGCTTTTAAGGTGTTAATATTATTCCAGACATCTTGGAACTGTTCACCCACCCCTTATGAGGAGGTGTATGCTGCTAGTGAAATCACACTGGTTTCTATTGAATGAATACTCCAATTCTGGATAATTTCTTTTGATTCAACCACTGGAATTCTTTATGTTATCAAAAAACTTTAGGAGGCAAAGTACTTTGATCTTTGCTTCACATCTTTATATGTAATGCAGTGGACAAAATATATTCTCAACTATAATTTTTCCATCTTTCTAACAATACATTTCTGTAGTTTATTATTTAAGCCATGAACTAGTGAGGCAGCTGTTAAACAAAGTGCACTAACTGCTCCAAGCAAAGCAAGAAAGCCAGTCATAATACAATTGCCTCCTGCAATCAGCAATGTGAACTTACCCTGCTAGGGAAGAAGAATGAGTTTGGTTAAGAAACCAAAGTGATTCAAAGATTATAAAGCCATCTAACCTTTTTTCTTGTATAATACAGTCTGTTGAGCTTTTCTGAATTAATTATTTTTCAAATTAGGATATAAATTAGAAAAATGTCCTTATTAAAATATTTCCATTTATAGGAACTCAATCACAGGTTTTGATAAGTTGTTTCACTGGTTAATTTCCTTGCCATTAAAATATACACATTATTTCTAATCTGTATATGTCTAGATTCAACTTCCAGTCATTACATATTGTGTATAAAAGAACCTAAATAATATGCCTAAATTTTGTTATTGCAAATACTTCTCTTAACAACACTGACCAAGCCACCTCTTGGAAGAACCTTCTCATTGTTAAACTAAACCATTGGAAGACCATGAGCCCTTCAATATAAAGCAAGCTTTCCTTGAATCATTCTTTCAGTGCTTCTATAACCCCCTCCAATTGATCAATTTCCTTTCTAAACTATGAACACCAGAACCACACATACTGTTTTGCTCACAATCACACTAGCACCTGATGTAGTGGTGACTTCATCGCCCTACTCTTATCTGAAATGATTCTGATTTATAACAAAGTGCAAAGACTTTGTTAACTCTTCTTTGGGAACTCACGCTCAGCTGATCATGATCCCAAGTAATTTTCCTGGTTTCTGATTCCCCAGACTGATCCCCTTCTTCTCTCCTGCAAGTTGGGACTATGGTCATTGGTTGCAATGTATGATTTTACCATGGCTGTTATGAAAACATAGTGTTTGCTTTTAAGTGGTCCAGATCATTCTCTCTGTCTTTTACTATTTAATATGATATGCAGTTCCATTCTCCTACCTCTTTTCTGGAGCATAATGGCCTCTTTTGCTTTATTAAATATTAGGACATTACTTGGTCCTCAGGACAAAGAGTTTCAAGCCCCTGTGGTGGGTTGACCTTGGCTGGACACCAGGTGCCACAAGCCA
>VYZW01059270.1:0-19973 GCA_013401315.1 Balaeniceps rex | reverse complement strand
CCAAAACAGGCGTAGAAAGCATTAAACCAAATGAAGTCCAGCTGAATTTTCATACCACACTGGGGTAGGTCTTAATTATATTTTTCAGTGAGACCTTGGCAGTTATTACAGCCAAACATCCCAACTTGTTAGTGGTGAGCTCAAAACTGTCTGTCAGTGTAGCTGAACAAGAAGTTTTTTGCAGTCAGTATTTCCTCACTCTTGCACCCATGATTTCCTTCATGTTTAATTGCTTGCTTAGATTTTAGCCTGCCAGACCTGAATCATCGCCTCAATTCGCTCAACTTTGGGGTTTAGGTGGCCTTCTCAGGCAGCTGCCACAATCGCTGTCCTGCCTAAATATCCTGATAATCTGTGCTGCAATATTGCTGTGGTAGAATTGCCTTTTAAGTGCAGAACTACAGAGCGATTTAAAAAACACAGGCTTTCAGATGCATATCTGAAACTCTGTTTCAGTCAATGGTATAACATCATATAACACCTACTCTAAGCATCTGGAAAATCAAGATACTCTGAGGTACTGAATCTGGTATAAGAAACGGAATGATAATGGGTCATAGTCTGTAGTAAGTCAGTGACTTTCAGATGTGTAGTGATCAAACGTTTGTGAGATCTCATAGGTGTTTAGTCATGTGAAATGAGTTTGATTTCCACTACACTTTTCTCCATTCTGTGCCCTTATTTCAGACCCTTATCATAGTTAACAAATTCACTGGTTAAGGTCACAGTACCCTGAAAGAAGGTTGTGATTGATGCTGCCNCTAAATGAAATCACCACACTGCAACCTGAAAAAGTAGCCATAAAAATTGGTTTTATACCTGCAAATATCAAAGAATACCTTTTGAACGTGCCATCTGAATTCCACCCTCAGCATTTCCAGTTCAAAGTGCTGCAACTATTTCTAAATATAACAGTACATTCCAAATTCTCTTTCTTTTCTCATGTTTATTTATAAATGCATGCCAAGAAACTATAGAAAAAGGGAATTTCTGCATCATTTATCATTCTGACAAAATTCACTGTGCCTTGGAAAAAAGGTCACTTACATTGCATTTCTCTTGACTCCTTTCTTTACTTTCATCTGTCAAAAGACATTGGGAAATGTATTTCTGCTGTAGAATTAGCTACTATAGTAAAAATAACATTAAAAAATGTTGTTAAATGTTTGCTGGTTCCATGTCTTCTGATTGATATCTATTTCTTTTCCAGACCTTTGGTGCTGATGATGTTGTGTGCACAAGAATTTATGTAAGAGAGTAAAAACATCCATTTACTTGTCATCTGGGATGAAGTGGAGAACTGTGAAAATCCCCAGTATAATGAGTATCTGTGTGTGCTGTTACTAATGCGGTGTTGTATGTGACCGTGTGTGTTATATCTGAACCCATATCCTCTGTTAAGTGTATTTTGCTTTCATTTTTCATTGTAGACACTATTCCTTCCGACTTTTATGCCATCACTTTTCGTGTCTGCTTTGTATTTTGTAGTTGTCACTTGCTATGGTTTCATCAATTATTAAACTTATTGGGCATAACTCACAGCTGGTTTGGGGTGTTTTTAACAGAAAACCCAGCAGTGCTTTGGTTAGGACTGAAACACTTTTTACCCTCTGTTGAAGTCCGTGCGGAGTTTCACTGCCGTTGGCTAGCACTATGCTGTCAGGGAACACCTCCTAGGGCAACACAAAGCGCAGGAGAGCAAGCTAATTGCAAGGCCTTTTGTGGAGCTGCAGGCTGCTCTCTCAAACCCAGAGCTCTGCTTCTTTCCTTCTTTCTGTCCTGTCTCCTTGGGAGAGTTGTTGAGGAACAATTCCTGTATCCTGGGATTGCTGAGACTATGATTCAGCAGAACCAGACAAGACGAGGAGAGATCTTTACCCTCTTCCCTGCTGTGTCTCTGAAGAATGCCCAAACTTTCCCTGTTGAGACACTCATTATCCAAGTATAAAACCCAGCTGTATCTACAGGACAAATAACATTGTGATCATGACTAACACTTATTGTCATTACACCAAGCACCTCAGGCCTGATCAGAGAGCCAGCAGAATCTGACAGGCTTTACTTGTTTGGGCCATAAAAAGATAAAGCTGAGGAAAGCTGCTTTTCTCCTACCTTTCACCTGCAACAGAGAGAACTTCTGATGCCTTCATTCCCCCTCAGTGTTACAGCTTTCACTTCTGGTGACTCAATATTTAATTCTTTGAACAACTAAGTATTTCACAAACCAGTGTCATAGTTCAAGAATGAAAGAAACACCGAATTTAATGTATTTATTCTGTCCCAGAGTTCTGCCCACAGCACTATCAAGTATTAGATTCAAGCTGAACAGATATTCCTCTAATGAACTGGAAACTCTTCTGTTCTTCAGCCTTGGAAATATCTGGAGATTGAGACTAGGAGCACTGCTTGTTTCAGTGCAATATCCAAGGTTATCTGACCAAATTTCAGCTTTGCAAGAATAATTTATCTGCTTCATGTCACCCAATCACAGAAGATTTTTAAGAGGTTCAGTGTTAGCAGAGTATATGCCCTGTTCACTGGACTGTGCTCAATATTCAGAATGGGAAAATAGGTCCAAATCTTGATGGTCTTGGGTCATCCATGGGAACCAAATTACTTTGTCTCTTCATCACTCGCATAGCTATGCAGAGGAATCCCCTTTGATAGGATTGTCAAACTGCTATGGAGAAATCAGCCACCTGTTCTATACATTGCAGTGTGAACTACAGCAGCACAACAGGAGAGAAACATGCGATGTTTTCTGTCTCCTCTGCTCTGACAGGTCACACTTTCTTTCTCTGCCATCAGCACTCAAGATACAATATTGCAGTTGAAAAGGGGGATCTTTTCCTTCTACACTCTAACGTTAAGCCAAACCCTGTTTCCAAGACCTTGGTTCAGTTGGTACCAATTAAATACACTGTATGTTAGCTTGCATTGAAGCATGGGCTGAAATTAGTTCATTGTTGTTTGGATGCAGCTGAAGCTACCCCCTGGTAAGAATTAAACCATGCAGGGGAATGACAGTGATCTATCTTTATTTTATATCATCTTTTAAGATTCAAATTAAAATAGTTGGGTGTTTTTTTCCAAACAAATTCCATTTCAGGAGTATCTGAACCTGCTTGTGCAGTCAGCTGTGCCAAAGGGACGCCATAAAAAATGCCAGGCTGAGCTAGCTCAAAGCATCTCAGTGATACAGACAAAACTGTGTCTTGCCACATCAAGGCTGAGAAGTAAATAGCACTGTGTTGCAGGACATGCTGGCACATGCCATACCCCTACAGCAAGAGGAGCCCACCAACACTGTAAAGTGCTTTGCCTCCACCTCCCAGAAGGTGGGTGGTGGATGTGGGGGCTGGTACAAGCTGATGAGGCAAGTAGTAGAGCCAAAGCCAGTAGGTAGCAGGGCTGTTTGGCCATTCCAGAAAAATGTTACTTTTAGCAATTACCTCTTCTGCCTGTGTCTAAAGCAGCCCTGATGCATGGTTTGTGAGGGTTCAGCAAGGTATCGGCATGAACCTCCCATTGTCTAGAGCAAGCGAGTGCATTTAATGGAAGCAATGATTTCTATGTTTCATTTCTAGGAAGGCTCATGCTAAGCTGTTGTGCTGCTCAAGCAAATATCCTTCAGAAAGCTTTCCCATCAACTGGAAAATACCAAGGCAGGTTTCCATCCAGTTGGCAACCACTATCCAAGTAGTAAAGCATGAGCTGTATAACTGGGTTGTAGAGGTTATGATTAAAAACAGGCTCTTGAGATATGAGCTACCCTGCATAACTGGGAACTTTCTTCTTCCAGGATTGAAACTGTTCCCCTAAGCTTCATTTGCAGTCTGGCATGACAGAGGTTCTTTTCTTTAGTAATTTCAGTGTGGAAGCTTCACCACGCGATCGACTTTCACAGAGTTACATTAGAGTTACTGGTGCCTGGGTAAATTCATATGAACGGAGACTAGAATTGGTCCAGGGTGTTAGTTTTACGGTTCATTGTTGAAACAGTGCAAAGGCCAAATTGCATTTTGTGAGTCCTCCTGGGTTTAAAAGCTCTTCAAATCTAGGCACACAAGGATTTGGAATGATTTTACTGGCCAAAAGCCTTGCAGTTGTCTCCTGCCTTTCTCTTCTTTGCTGAGATTAAGCTCCTTTGGGAACACGGAAGTAGAACAATGCCAGGGTGGCCAACAGAGACAGTTTTATCCACTTTTTGTGTAAAAAATCATGAATTCACCCCTCCCCAGGTGAGGTGATGGAAGCAGAGTAGAGTTACTGTAGCTGGCATCCACAAAAACTTAGTCTCACAATGTCTGAGTGTTAAACAGTTGCTTAGCAGAATAGGATCCTGAAAGCTTCAGGCGGCCACTCTGCACATAGGAGGGAGGAACTTTTATGGGCAAAGGTGCCAGGACAGTGGAGCACCTGTGGGTTACATAAATGGTTTGTTGATTATTTGACAGCATGTGGATACCTGAAAAGGGCCCCAGGGATTTTATGGATATTTCCTTCCAGATTCAAACCAAAGAGACGCTCTCCTCATCACTAGGGCTCTTAATCAGGCCTGTGATGGAACAAGCAGTGGAGCCAGGGACAGAGCCTGGCTCACAGATATGTGTATCAGTGAGCAAGCAGAAATTTCCTTTCCCTCACCCTGCTGTGTTCTAATTAGCACTTTGTCACTTGACCTGGAAGCACTCAGTGGTTACAAGCATAGAATGGTGACAAACATAGCTCACGTCTGCCTGGATGGCAGCTGATTGACCGCTGTATGCATAACGACCCACTGCATGTCTGCTGTCTTGCAAGTCTCCGTGCCCAAGAAGCTAGGCTTCTGAGGTCTGCCAATGCTCAATGGTGATGACCAAATGACTTACAGGCTTTGTTGCCAAGAACTTTCTGACCATGTAAGTGAATGCATCAGGGAATTCTTCCCTGTGAGTTTATTACATACTACTATTTATGTTTGAGAGCATTTCTCCACACAAGGCCAGCAGAATACAGATAGCTAAGAAGGTGAGAAGTCCTCCTCCCTGAAATCCAAAGGCTTTGTCTTGCAGTTGCCTAAACAGTCCTGCTGGTTGAATGGATACAGTACAAGTGAGTATTCAGTTGCCTAAATATAGGTGTCTACTGCTATTTTAGATGTCCTATGTATGTCCTATGTCTGCACAAAGCTGCCATATAACACAGGCTCTGCATGAGAGCTGTGCCTTTTTTTGGAGAGGCAGCAGCAGACCAGGGACAAAACCTGAGGGCATCACAACATAGATGGCTGTGCTTAGGCAACTGACTCCCAGCCTGTGTGCCTGCAGGCTTCGGACCATGCTGTGCGCTGCACTGACCACACTGATAACTAACTGCTACAGCAAGACAAAGAAAGGGTTATACAGATATCTGCAGCCCCTTGGCACATGTGTAAAATTTCACAAAACAGAACTTCCCCACATGAGTGGAACACTAGGATACAGCAGCCATGTTCTCTGCCCTAGGGCAAGAAGAGTTCATTTTAGGATTTTCCTTTGATTTTCCATACTTTGTTCTTATGCTGCTTTCATAAAACATTTATTGTTTTTCTTTTCTCCAGGAAAAATAAACATCCTAACCAGTAAACAGATCAGGCAGTGAAGTTGGATTCAAAATAATCCACTGTGGGAAACCCAAAATATAAAAAAAAAAGTCAGCCAGAAATGTGATATTGGATTGAATTGTTCAGTTCACACGTATCTGTACCACCAGCTACTATTGTGTGGGAACAGAGCTGTCCCACTGCATGCTGAATGCCCTGGAGAGCTAGTGCTGCTTTAGCTCGAGTGATCAGTTTTTGCACTCTGAGTACAGAGATCTATTTCTGCTGACAGGAAGCTCCAAATCCCACATGCCTGCAGAATCCAGAGTCTTTGAATTCTGTTGAAATATGTGCTGTCTGAATACTGCCATGTCAGAAGTGGAACAACTTAAGGTGTTCTCTTTGATATTACAGATGCCTGGCTGACTGGCTGGCTAAGGGGGGGTGTTGAAAAAAATGCTGTTATTAATAATGGAGGAATAGGTGGGAATAGATGTGATAGTGCTTTCTGCTAATTTCTTCATTTTCAACATTGCCTCCCAGAACATGAGGTCAGTTTTGATCAGAAGCAAAAAAATCCCAGGAATCTTGTAATTTTATCTCACTCTTACTTGACTCTTGCTGCACTCTGCTAAATCAGAGTGAAGTCCTGAAACCAGGGATTTTGTCTTGTATCTTTCATTCTGCTTCCATCTGAGGGCCTGCCAGTGATGCTCCACCAACATGCTCTGTGGCAGGCACTCAGTTTTTTTGCCATGTTCTCAAAACAAAGAGGAATCTGGCAGCTAACCTGTTTTACCAGCTTGAGTACAATTTGCTGTTAGAATTTGCCTGTATGGTCACACACTGCAACTAGAGAGGAAGGTGGTGAGGCTTGAAATGGTTTCTGCAGCAGGCAATACCACAGTCTTCTACTAGATACTGTTATCTCCCACACAAACCAGCTGCTCACAGGGAGAGGCAGTTTGGTTGCTCAAGCAGTAAGGAGGTGACTGACTGAACTACAGATTTCTTAAAAGCCCTGTAGATACGTATCTCAGTGTTAATCTTCACAAGATGTTCATGTGGAGCTGGTGGACTGATTTCATCATAGGTCTGATGAGCTCACAGAAAGTTTTCAAAGGCCTGAAGCTTTCGTGTCTAAGGAGCTGCCACTGCTGGGAGATAAAGGTGCAACTGGAAATCAAGTGATCTTACAGAAACTGCAGATAGGAATAGCTATAGTGGGTCAGTGCAAAGATCCTCTCTCCTCCAGTATCCGGTGCCTAAGACTCTTCCCTGAGACCCCTGTGAGCCTGCATAACCCTTTAGCAGGCTGAAAGACATACAGCTAGTCTGCCTCCAAACCATGCCTTGGAAATACCTCTGTGTGCTTGTGTCCCATTCACTCCATTTCCTCACCTTTGTGTTCCACATACACAAAAAAATGGCAGGACTTTTTTACCCCCATCAGAGAGACCAAGGCACCTGTCACCTTTTTAAATGCATTGAGTATTTTTGGCATCTCAGGTTAGGCTGAGACAGACAGCATCACTGAAATATACAACAGCTTCGATGACCAAGGACTTAGGGGTGCTACCCACTGTGAGTAAATTATAAAAACTTTGCTATCCATTTGTGTTTAGTTTCTATTCTGCCCTGTGACACAAACCCAGAAAATACACCCACAAGATGAGAGTTTATCTTAGCATCTCTGGAGAAAGATCAGTGATTTAAAACAATCTTGATGGAAATCAGTGTTATCAATGTTACTCAGACTTTTTGAGCACTAATTTATTGTCCATGTCAATGCTGAGATTCTGATGCTATTAAGAGGTTGCTGATTGCTGAAGCTATTTCTTTCCATTTCTCTTGCTGAAATTGGGAGATGTTTAAAATGTTCCATATGTGGAAGTTTCTGTAAAATTGGCACTGTGCCATAATGATGCATAGTGAGTCTGGAACATCTAAATAATGATATTAATTTACATATGTTCCTCCATAGGGTGTGCCAGGACATCAGCAATGACTGCAGTGAGAAATCTGTGTCTGAAGTAAGCACCTAATAACTCCTTTTGCAGGAGTTTTTAACACTAAGCTTATGCAGTCTGTGGCAAGGCTAGAGACTGAGAACATATTGCAGTTATTACAGAGCCTGAAGTCCAAGTTCCTTTTAAGACACGTCACCAGCAATGTGTTTTAATCAAAGGTATTTTAGTGAAGTAATTGGAATCATGTGGACCTGACTGGCATCATGTTCTCTCAAGTGTGATTTATTTCCTAATTCCTTTAATGAACTTGATATCAATACTTTGTGATGAACATGAAGAACAAACAGTAAGGATCTGTAATGCTTTCCATTAGCACAGGTTATACAGAAATGTTGCGGTTGTTGGCTTTGTTGCAGCAACAGAGAGAACCTTCAAAACAGGTCACAGGGCAGCTATGGGAATGGTCAGAATGCTGTAGAAGGACCATTTTCAGGGACAGAGCTTTCTTTCTTGCTATTGTTTAAGTAACAGGAGAATGAATTAATTCATTGATTTACCACCAACATTTCGTCCTGCTGGAAAAATATCTAAGATACTCCTGGACTTGGGGTGGGGGACATCTTGCAATGTTTCTCCTAACCCCATAGCCAGGGTCCCAAGCAGGATGGACACAAAAGTACATTTTCAAAAAAGGGAAGAAGGAGGCAAGAAAGGTGTAGTGTGTGTTTGTGTGTGTGTGAAATAGCCATCATGTCAGTGTACCTAGTTTTCACGCAGCTCTAGTAGTCACGGCTGAAGATGAACACAGTACTCTCTTGCCTTTCTTTCAGTTTATTAGAAAGTGACCAATTTTTTCAAAAGTTATTCACTGCTATCTGACTGAAAGACAGACAGATGGCATGGCTGCACAGACCTCACTCCAATCTTGGGAAACCAGGCTAAAATACAATGAGAGACGTACAGCCGACAGTTTTAGTGTCAGAAGGGAATACTATACACTCCTGCAGGTAGGGTGAACAGTGCTACGAAATTTACCATTCCATTATTTTCCCAAAGCTTTTTGATTTTACCATGTGGATTGACACTGTGGCACACAAGATTTTCTGTACAAAACTCAAACAGCTCTTTCCCCTCTCACCACAGACAGTATTCTGTGTGTTATGTCAGTGGGGAACACTGCACTGTAGATAAAAGTTAAAAAAATCTCAAGTATAATACTTGGAACTGTAGAAGGATCTCAGAATAAAGCCCTGAATCTGTTCCAAGGTAGGGAGGAGGAGAGAGAGGGAATTTATAACTTTTTCTACCTTTTTTTTTCTTCTTGATTTTGGCTGAGAAACAGAATTTAAGGTAGAGTTTGAATACTCTGCCATAATTAAAAGCCTGGGAAGAGAATCTTTGTACTCTTTTTTAACTTACATGCATTTGAACAAATTGCTGTATAGTTCCCTAAACTGTTTGACATCTGCTCTTGTTAGGGCAAATTGTGGTTACATCTACTTTTGACCCTGATATCTTGTGAAAGAGTAAGTTGCTCTCTACTAAGTTTAAACAATCGCATGTGCTAAATGCTTGTAATAAATGCAGTGGCCTGTTAAATTAAGCTTGAATTTATTCAGGATATGTTAATTTTATGAATACTTTTGAATAAGTAATTATCATTTTGCCTGAAGCCTGTCATTTGGATGCTGCAATAATTAGGGCGCCCATTAGCCAGATTTTATCATCTAATAACACAAAGCAAATACAGAAGGAAATTGCTGGGTGAGGAGAAAAAGTTTGTATCTTGAAGAAGAAGATATTGGGATAAGAATTTAAAAGACATGTCTCTATAAGCAAGGCAGGAGTTAAATAAGTTTTTGGAGCTGATTCAACAGTGACACAGTTACAGAGTTCCTCTTACAGACAGCAGCCGTCACAGCTGGGTGACTGGAGGCAGAAGCAGGCGATGGCCCATGGGGATGGTTGGGGCGGCCACTCTTTTTGTGTTGAGTAGAGCATGAGAATCTGATGGCAGCCCACTAATGTGCATCTGGTAGAGAGAACAGTTCACGTAAGCTGGTCATAAACAGATGAGATCAGTCTCAAGGAAATGATGAGAACCTACAAACATCCTGGTGTTCACTGGCTGGGAATGGCATGAATCTCCTCTCAGTAACCCAGTCCTGGGAGGTGCATAGTCATTCTGTTATACTGCACTCTGGGCAGCAATTTTTAGCTCATTCCTACAAAATTGCACTACTGTCTTGCAAGGACTTTACTACCATAGTTACCCACATATATGTAAAAGTGCTTTTTAAAATAAACTCTTCTCTCTGTAGTTTGGGCTTATGTTCCCAGTAGAATCCACTGAGTCTCTGCACTGTCCAGAGTTTAGTATTGCTGCACAGAAGATGGAAGGAACTAGCTGGCTTTGGAGGGTTATCCATGGAAATAAAATGTGAGAAGACCCATGCCTCACACAAATGTGAGACATCATGGAGCAACAGGGTAGGGAACGCTATACACAGAGCTAGTGCCAATCAGCAGACCAAAACAACTTGCCTTTGGTCAAGGAAGCAGCTCTTGTTCCTCCTCTGCCCCTGCTTGACCAGCGTCAGGATGTGCCTTTCTGGGTGAGTCTAGGAATAAGGTGCAGGAATGTAGGAAATGACAGGAAGGTGCATGGTCAGGGATTGCGGCCATGATTTACTGAAATGGAAGATGTTTGTGTGGGACACACTTTTATCCCTTGAAAAGAGATGCAAGAGTGTCCTTATATTTAAGGATGTCTTACACAGCTCTTTCACTCCACCCAGTTAAGGCCTCAGTCCTGCAATCAGTATGTTGAATGCTGCTCACTTGAAAGCAATATGGTTACTAGCTCAAAGGCTGCTTAGCATGTGTTGTCCATGCGCACACACACTTCTGCACTGGGAGATCTTGGTGCAAGGCTGTTGAGGGAAACTACTGGTGTGGGCATAAGGATTTCTTTTAAGGTTCATCTGTAAAGTGCCAGCTGCATTTCTGACTATAGAAATAGCAACAGTGCCCTTTGTATATATAACTTTAAGGGCATAATTTGTCTTATATTAGTATAATAACTACTATCTTCTCATGCTTAGTGTTGCAAGAATGGTGAGAAGGCATTCAGCCTGCATGAAGCCTGCACCAGAGATGTTGTATTCTCCATAACACGTGGTAAAGTCCTCTATTGTTTCTAGAAATCTTTGTAGTTTGAATGCATTATTCAGCTGTCTGATCATCTGTGTGCATGATAAACTGGGCACTTTTGACTATTGTTCTATAAAACTGTGGCTATGAAAATGAAATGGCCTTTTATTTTATTTGGGCAACAAAGTGATTTATGAAAAGACACATCCACTTCCCTGCTGGGAAGTTCATGTGTGCTTTAAGCCCCAGAGCTGACTGTGGGCTGAGACTATGCCTTTGTCATAGTTATTCACCATTTATATTACTGGAGCGCACAGGAGGACTGAGCCCCTCTACTGCACCAGACTCTACTGGGCTAGGTGCTGTACGAAGATGGTTTGAGGACCTCCCAAGCTTCAGTCTCTGTAAATGCCCTGGGGCAATAGTCCTAGGGACAAAACAACACACTCCTTTTCCCCACGGGGTTCAAATGGTCCACATGCAGGTTGTCATCTCTTGTATTTCAGTGGTGAGCTGGAGGGACAGGAGGAAGATTAGAGCAGCACAGAAAAGAAATCATTCTCATAGCCTTGCTTCAGTGCCTCCCCTCTCAGCTCTCTCCATGGCAAGGCCTTCCTCCAGAGCCACACCATTTTCACTTCACTGGGTTCTTGGCTCAATCTGGGCCTGGGAAACACTGCCCCATCTGTTGTGGGGGATGTGTGCGTCTCAGGACAACCCTCACTTGTGTCAAATGAAGTTGTGCTCAGCTTTAATCTGGAGTTACAGCTGAGTGCATCCAGCTTGGTTTGGGCAGCCATGATAGCTGGCTGACCCCACGTGGCTTCATCTGGTGAAGGGTAAATGACTGAAAGGATTAAAACAGGGCTTTTTAATTGCCAAGCCACCTGAATCAATAGGGAACGCTGAATGCTACTACATGTGGTCTCCATGGACCCCATATGAAAGATGAAGGCAGCTGTGACCTCGCTTCACCACCCCTGCCTCAATCAATAGCTACCAGCTTTTAAAGTCCCAAAAGGTGTGATTAAGCCTCTGCTGCATGAAGTTAGCATTTCCTAGCATACAGCCCATTGTCCTGACTGAAAGGACCTAAAAGGCCTTATTCTGTGAGGGTTAATGACCAGATGTCCCTGGAAGGAAGCCCATCAGCCCTGGCCCTCAGTGCCAGGCATTACTGCAGCTGATTTCATTCCCCTTTGCATCAGTATCTTAGCTTCAGTGGGCAGCACGGAACACTCCACTTGAGTAAATGAGTATATGTGTGCAGGAATAATCCCAGTGATGTCCTGGGAGGGAACTGGAAAGAGTTGTATTATTCATTACTGTTGTGTGGAGGATGCTCTTAGCCTATGAGAGGAAGCATCAGAGGGATGCAAACTCAAACCCTTCCATAGCTGGGAGTACAATAGTGCATGTTTCAAGTCCAAATATCCAGCACTTTCTCTGGAGCAGTCCCCCTTATGGTGTAAGTGCTTGCGTAAATGCGATAGTGCCAGCAAGGCTTAAATCAGTCTGTCTCTTTTAACAGGAAGGCTTTAATAATGCGTGAACAGGACAATTGTGTTGTCTGTGTGAAAACAGTAAGGACAGGTTTATGGTTTGCAATAGCAGATGCTTCAGCACCTTTAACAGGAAGGGAATGGGCAGTATAGCCTGGAGAAATAAACGAACAAAGCAAAAGTTGCCTCATATATGACGTATGTAAGCTGCACATTTAGCAGTGCTAATATTGATACATCATTCTCTAAGGGCCATTTCAATGTCACCATTTTCATGCAGAAATCCAACAGTATATGCATCAACTTAAAAGGGTTCTTTGAGCAGCTGGCTTTCTTACTTGTATTTTTCTTTTGCTCTGTCTGATTATTGATCCCAGAGCCCAAGAGGCTTTGAGGACATCTCACTCCAAGGAAAACACTAATACTGGTATCTTGCTCTCCACATGGTGTATTATTGACTGTATGTTGCTCCACTCAGGCAGCACAATTGGACAGGGAATTTGGTTAGCACAGTATAACCAGGGTAGGTGGTAATTACGGGGGTGTCATTATCAGTCTTATGCCATGTTTTTGCAGTTGTTAATTAAGGCTTTTATTTTCCTTTGTATGTTAAAATTTTGAAAAACTTTGAACAGTATTTATAAATCTCTAGTCCCTATAGCCAGCAGCAGCTTTGCTTTTGGAGAAAGAAAAGCCCTGTAAGTCTTCCTTCCATAGGTTGTGCCTTGCAGGTGAGTCTGTGTGTAAGGACAGGTCATTAAGGATTTGCTGCTCAAGGATGAAGGCAGAAATAAACTCACGCATGCACAGAGTATGGAGCACAGATGAATCCAGTCATGATTCAGTTTGAGTGCAAGATTAGTTTCCTTTGATATGCCATCAGAAAGCATTTGCTCACAATCTAGGTCACAGCAACAAAGGCTATGGGAGGGATTGACTGAAGGGAAAAGGAGTGAAGCTGAAATTACCTATGTTCAACAGCTGTCTAAGTCTAAGCCAGATGTTTGCAATGCTAAATATTCTGTGAGAACAGAGCTCTGTACCCATGTAGACCCTGTAGTGGGAAGAAACTGTATTGTACATTTATGTAAGTCCACAGAATGACCTCGTAACTGTCTTACCTGTGCTATTGCTAAAAATCTCTGCCTCTCTTCATGCTAGAAGTATGCTGAACACTCATTTTCACAACGAGCTCACACTATGTTTTTTTTCTACTGCTTCGTTTCCTTCCCCTGAATAAAATAATTGTTCTTTGAGCTCAGTACCGTGAACCAAACATTGACACAGATTAAGATGACCAGCAGATGATGGGAAACAGAAAATCCAGCTAGACTCATTCAACATAAACAAATATTTTGAGGTGCATTGCTCAGGCAGTGATTAGTTTGCCAGCTGTAGGCAGAGCTACAGAGGAAATTAAAAAGATAGAGTATGCTGAAAACTGCAGAGGGAAAGAAACTACATCAGGGTACACTGATTCATAATGCAGCAGGGAAAGAGTGGGGTTTAGACTAGAATCTGCTGGATTTTAAGATTCTTGCCTCTTTGAGAGTCAGTCCATCTGTGAGACGTTTTCTATACTGTCACACCAGCAGTGGAGCGGAAACTTTTTTTTTTTAACAGGCAGGAGGAGAGGGGAAAGCCCTGCATAAAAACCAAGCCCTCATCAGGGGAAGATATTGCATGTACCTTTTCAAAATCCTTCAGGATGCAGCTGCAGATAATGAGGACAAATGATTCCTTCAAAATGCCAATAAAGATAATATTGGAAACAAGCTATGCCTAGAATTCACCTCAGCTTTAGATTCTGATGGCAACAAAGATAATAGTATAATGGAGCCTATTAATGCAGTAGGAGGCAGAAATAGACAAAAGCTAGACGGATGAAGAGTTATTTAAAATCTCAAAGTGATGTGTACAAAAGAGTCTGAGGCAGGAAATCATCGCCGAGATCATGAAAACATGAACGGTACATGCTGAATAACACAAGTACATTACGGCCTCACTACCTTTACTTGCAGACAGTATGAGTAGCACTTCTAGTGCCCTCTCTAAAATGAGATATCTCAGCAAACAGCACTAAGTGGAAAATAGTCAGAATGTTTTCAGAAATACAGTTCTTTTTGTCAAGAAACATCAAACAGTCAGACCCCAAACATCTCCTGTCAGCAATGGAACATTAGCCAGGAAAATTCAGTCGGTTTAGGGTAGGATTTCTACTGAAAAAGCAGAAAACAGAAAACATCCCAGTAATTTTGGCACTCAACGGTATTACAAGAGACATGGGAAAGCTAGTTCCAAGTTCCTCTTCCTGTTTTAGACGATGCTGTGAGCTTCAGTCTGATGATATGGAAGACGCCTGCTTATGGTAAGAGGTTTTTGGCAGCCTGGAGATTATCCTAATCCCTGGTAATGACGAAAAGATCTGAAAGAAAGAAATCTAAACTATATGCACTTCTAAAACAGAATACTAGTCACCTTATCACTTCACACCTAATGCTATCTGATAACGTGGCAAGGCTGGAGTGTACTTTTGTGTCACTTCCTCTGATTTTTAAGAAAATTTGGGACATAAATTAAATGAAATGGAGTAGAAAAAACATATTTTGAGCTGGAAGTTCTGGAGAGGGAACTGAGAAGAGGCAAGGATGGGACAAAACAGATGGGGAAGCAGAAAGCCTGGTTCATTTCTGTCAAACTCATCACAGGATTCCTGGATGATAATGCAGGCGCTGTCTGAGCCCTCGTGAACCCTAAGCAGCACGGGAGGACTGTTCTATGTACAACAAAATATGAAGTTGTCTCCAAGCTCTGTTGAGAACAAGGCTGTAAGTGTAAGGAACATGCACACCATTGGAATAGCTGTACTTACAGATCAGTGCTGAAAGTACAGCTGGCAGCCTCTATTAATAAGGTTTAACCTGTCACCCAAGGAGACCATACATATATCACGGGAGTTGGTGACCTAGGATGGTTTAGAAATGATTTTGTAGCCCTTCAAGGCCTCTACTGATACATCATCTCATATGCTTTTGAGAATCTATCTTACACCTGCCCTTGAAACCTCAGCCTGCTCCTTTTTAAACATGCCCTGGTAGCTCTCTTAGACTTTCACACATTTGTAAAAAACCCCAGAGACACAATATTATTCCTCCTCAGAAAACCCGCCCGCGTCAAGGAGCCTCTGACACACAGGACAGTGGTGTGGCAGCAGAAGGGCTGTGCCACTGCTCCTGGTGGTCACTGCTACTCTGGGCTTCCCCAGCTGTCTGTCATCTCTCAGATGCTAAAGCTATTGCAGCAGGAGCAGGCTCTGTTACACATGCACGGTCCATATTACAGTGGGGCCTCTGATTGGAGGCAGCAGTATACTTCTAAATAGAAAAATACTGCTACTAAGAGAACAAAGACTTTCAACTGAGATTAACATTTTATTGCCTGGGCGGTAGGTATCAAAGGGCTTTATGGCTCTTCTGGAGGCACTTCAGTCCAGTTGGATTAAAATCAGCACAGCTGTTCCCCAACTGGTTTTAAAAATGCTTCCAGCAAATGCCACTTCCTGCTGTTGGTGTCCTTCTTCTGGAAGCTGCACCATCCTGCTCAGCTTAGCTCAGAGACTTGCTCTTCCACCTCCTCCTCCTCCTCCTCTCCCCCCTCCCTTGGGGCTGCTCAGCAGAGGCAGCAGGACAGGTATTTCCTTGTACAGGCCATGTGGAGGTGAAACTTTCAGATGGTGAGGACTGCACAACCAGCAATAACTGATTGTTTCTGCCTCTGCCGTGGCTGATGGGGTGCAGAAACCCTTGGTAGCAATGCAGGGATGAAGAGGCACTGGAAGACTCAGGCCTCTAACTGCACGTGGGAATGAGCGATAGAGTGTGCACATTTAAAAGAAAATAGTTGAGAGTGCCTGTGCTGAAGAAGCCAGGACAGCAGGACCGGAGCAGCTCCTCTTCTGCTGAAGAGCTGCAAATGGGTGATCCTGGTGGGAAGCTGAACAGCAGAGTGACAGAAGTAGGGTTCAGAGTTTGCCCAAGTTCCTTTGATTGCTCTCCAATGCACTGCATCGAGTGAGACTCTTGCTGTGCTCTAGCCTAGATTTCACTCCATCCCTAGGATGCAGATGCCATCTGCAGGAGCCACGCGATCCATCGTCCTGCAAGCTACAACAGCTGTGAAGAGAAGATTTAATTCTAGCAGTCGAAGAGGTGTCAGAAAAGAGACTCTGCCTGTGTCCCTGCCTGCACCCCAAGAAGGAAGCACAACTTTTTTTTTGTGGAGAGAGCTGCAATGGCGGGTGGCAGCAAAGCTGCCTCTCTCAGCTAGGGTCCAGGGGTGGGGGAGACTAGTTGGTTCAGGCACCCCTCATATTATAGACTGTAGATTGAAGGTCTCTCCCTGTAGAGCTGGGGGCTTCCCACCTCCAGCAAAAGTGTGTTTGACAGTATTTAGACAGAAATACTGGAGCTGTCTGCTCCCACAGCTGAATTCTTCCCCAATATGCCTCTTGGGTTCTCCTAAATACACAGGTCTGCGGGACTCTGACCTAGTCCTGAGTTGAGGACCATTTTCTAAGACAGATGATATATATGGCGTTCTTATCTCAGACTGTTATCAGCTTCTAAGAAGGATGGGTTTGATTTTGAATGGTCATTAGCTTCAGGAGGTGGGTTTTATCTTGCTAAAAGCCTCATTCAATGTAATATATTAAGAAGTCCTGAGCATACCCCCAACATCTCTCTCTGTCCTTTGGGTCACAGTGCAGGTAATAAAATATCAAGACTGAGCTGAAAACAGAACTTGCTGTGAGCCAGGTCCCAACTCACCAGAAAACAAAATGCAGAAAGTGGCTTGTCCTGCTGTGGAGGTTTCCACGGATGACTGAAAATTGTCAGGTGTGGATAAGCTGTCATCATATTAGAAGCATTTAATAGCAATCAGCAGTTAAAAAGAGCTTTAATACCATCCATACTTGCCTTGCGCGCTAGGGAATTGCAGTGCCTGGTGCTAAAGGGTGTAACTTTATGATCATTCTTGCCAACTGTTTCACTAAATCCCCCAAATTTCTTTCTTGTGGATGTATGGAATGTGTTCCCTGCCGCCAACCCTCTCTGAAGGGATGGAGCTCTGGGCTCTCTACAGCTGGGATGTGCCCAACAGTGGTGCCCAGCACTCATCCCTCCTTGCTTTCTTCCCTCCAGATGTGAGAAATGCACAGTGATACTTGCCAAATTAAGCATTCTCCTGCAGTGAGTGAGGAGAGCAAGCAATCTGGCTCTCCAGAGTGTGTGTGAGCAGACGGCAGTGAGCTCTACCTTCCTGAGAGGGAAAACACTTGTTCCCAGAGGTTTAGGGGTGAAAGCTCGGCCAGCAGTGCCTGGGCTTGCAAAAAATCCTGAGGTAAGAAAGCTGAACTGTGCCTCCCCCCTCAGTTTCCAGCAGTGTTTAGGAAAGAAGGCAACAGATGCCATCCATTTAAAACAAGCATGTCAGTAACAGCCACAGCCTGAACCAAAACAGATGTCATCTCTATGGCTGTTAAGCCTGATATTTCACAGACTGCCATAGGCACTGGATAGCATAGCTTGAGGTTCCCCAGTCACTTGTTGTACTTCCTGAAATGAAGACCTCATGCTCACAACTCAGAATCCAGTTAATCTGCCATCAGCACAAAATAGTCCTTCTTCTTCCTGACATCTCTGGGAAAAGACTTTGCATACACTTAGACTCTGGTGAGTAACTAGAAAAGGCAATTTTTCAAGCTCCCTAATGATACAGGAAGAGCAACGGTACTGTTACCTGAAAATGTGTGCCTGTTTTCAGAATAGTAAAAATTTGCCATTCTATTCTTTTATTAGATGATCTATTTGGAAGTAAGCATGTTTACTGAATTTCCCTTTTGGTGCTAATAAACTCTTCACAGCCAGGTTGTTCTCCCAAACACAATTTGTGCAGGATCCCATATACTAGCACTTCTCTTACAAGTAAAAATCATCTTAAACACCTCTTTTCTTCAGCTGGAGAAGTAAAATGTACTGAGCCCCAGAAATAAGTTTTGAAAAGCAGCTTCCACGATACTTTAGCCTCTCCTTATACCCAACCTGAACTTTAGAACAGTTCACGTGCTCCCTCTAGATATCGACAAGACAGCATTATCATCTGATTTACTGAGAGTCTGCTGAATGCTTGGGAAGGACTTTTCAAGGAGTTTTTGACTTCCTGAGTGCCAGCATTTTAGAGGAAAATTACCACAGCAACTTGAATTGCCATCAGTGAATCAAGTAATAAACATCAGGCTGAGGTAATTAATATCCCAGGGGATGAGAAATCTAGGGAGTGTTATTTCTCAGTGGAGTCCTAGCACGGGTAAGGAACTTGACTTCCAGCATCTTTTGTGACACTGGCTCACACAGCACAGACTCATTGCCATACTGCTAGCGTTAGGAATAAATGCGTTCTCCTCTGGCAGTTATTAATCTACTTATTTTGATATTGGGGATTTTGTGTAGTGATTATAAGCAATACACAATCAAAAGTGAAGCTTAAATTCATATTCTTGAAGATTACATGGTGGCACTGAGGATACGTATTACAAAAAAAAACCCTGCAAAAGCAAAGATTGTATCTCAAATCATGTGGTATCAAAACTAAACATTCAGTCTTGTTCTTACTGAAATATTCAGCCTGCAATGTTCTTAGTTTACAGCTCACCTAATCCCTGTGGCTTTGCGGCTGCGGCATAAGACATAGGGGCATGCAACTATTTGATTTTTTTTCTTACAAATCGTCCAACGTGAATTTTACAAATCCTTTTTTCAGTTACTGAAAATATGCCAATGTCAAAATGTCTTTGTGATCTTTTTAATTGGCTGCCCCAACTAGCTCCAACTTTGACATAGTCTGTACCTAGATTACTATGTGTCTTACCCACCTCTGTAGATTCACTTGCAGATCTTAGACTCAATTGATTCAACTGACCTAAATTTCTTAAGTAAATATTCTACAGAGGTTTCCCAAGTTTTCATTCTTAATGTCCTAAACTCACTCATGTGGAAAAAAAAACCCTTCCACTGCTATGTTATTTTTTTTATCTATAACTAGGTATGAAAATTAAGTTTTGCTCTCCTCCTCTAAAGATCTTTCACTGCCTTAGGGGAACTGTGTAAGATTTACTGCATTCAATCTCTAAATGCAAGAGTTACAGGGAAGTCTGTGTGCAGCCAGGATTAGAAGCGATTTGATTCAAAGGTCTGTACTTAAAACCTGGACCAACCTGCTTCTCCTGTAGAGGAATGTATGGTGTGGGTGCTGTCTGGTTGTTCCTGCCTGTCTTTCATCCATCTTTATAGAAAAAACTTCTATAAAGAAAGTTCTAAAACTTCTAGAAAACTTCTTAAGCCAGGTAATAGACACCCCTACCCGAGGGGATGCAATATTGGACCTGGTGGTCACCAGTGCAAGTGAGCTCATCAGTGACATCAAGGTTGGAGGCAGCCTGGGCTGCAGTGATCACGCACTGGTGGAATTCACGCTCCTGAGGCATAGGGGAAAAGCGAGGAGTGCAGTCAGGACCCTAAATTTTAGGAAAGCAAACTTCCAGCTCTTCAAGGAGTTAGTCAGAAGGACCCCCTGGGAAACGGTCCTCAGGGACAAGGGAACGAAGCAAAGCTGGCAGATCTTTAAGGACGCCTTCCATAGAGTGCAAGAGCTCTCAGTCCCCAGGCGTAAGAAATCAGGCAATGAAGAGAAGAGACCAGCATGGCTGAGTCGAGACCTGCTGGTCAA
>VYZW01059267.1:0-27671 GCA_013401315.1 Balaeniceps rex | reverse complement strand
ATGTAAGTCTCTGAGGATACGATTTGATGTAGAATTTAGGCAAATATATTAAAATACAGCTTCATTTTTCAGACCACGTTCTTTCCAAGTACATCAAGACAGTTAGGAAGACTTAATCAATATAACCAAAATGCTTTATTTCATACTGGAGCTACAAGTACCACTGAAGAAGTATGTTGGCTCTTACACTAGCTTTCTGGCACATAACTTAGCTCTTTGTGACTGTTCCCAAGGAAATGTGTACACTGGAGTTACTGAGGCATTTTTATATTCCATCTAACCTTTAAAACTTTATAACATTAACAAAGATAATAAAAATAACAACAACATTTTATGGTTGTAATCGGATATGTTTAATAACAGTCTCTTTAACAAAGACAGCATGTCAGTCTTTGTTGGAGTCAGGATAGGAAAAAACCCCCGTAAATCTTACCCCTTTCTTTATTGTACCTGTATTTTTGATGGCAAAAGCAAAAGAAGAGGAGAGAGCATCTTTTAAATAGATTGACTTTTCTCTCTTGTTGAACTGGAAGTATGTTTTGTTTTAAGATCATTTCTCATGTGTTATCTTACATAGTAGAGTAGTTGCTTCCAAGGTCAATAAGATCTGCCGAAGTTACTAAATGCTACTCACTGTGGATGTTCTTGGTGTAAGTGGCACGCTTATTTATGCTTCCATAAGTGTACAGTTATAACCATTTGTTTTCTAATACATGTCCAAAGTAACAGAGAGAGAAATTAAAAACATCACTCATGCAGTATACAAAGTGGTCATTTTGGTCACTGAGGGAAAGGCTTCCATTTAACAAGTCAGAGCAAAATGCAGGGATCAGCAAAAGGCAGAGCAGATTTGTTGAAGTGTGGAGGAATCCTGTTGACACAAAAAGGAATCCTGAATTGTCTTTACGTTTTCACAGTTTGTAAGATCTATGTATTTTCCAACAGCTGTCTTCTTACTGCACTTAGAATATGAATTAATTCTATATGAAACATATGAAACTATGATCTTCTATCACAGAAAATGCAGGGTTTTTTCTGTATATACAGATTAGAACAAGATGTTGCATATATGATTTCTGAAAAAAACCCCACATTATTTGCAGTATCTGGATATTCTTTTTTGGCTGAAATAAGGTTTATGTTGCAAACTTGTTAAAAAAATACTAAGTACAAAAATTGTTGCTATAAAGGTACTAAATTTTGATAGAACTGAGAATCAAAAAGCTTATTTGACACTAGTTCAAACTGGTCCAATTAGTAATTCTGCTGTATGCATATATACATAACAGACAAAAGATTCAAGCAAAGATAACTGAGCACTTTTAAAGGCTGCAAATTCAAAATTTCAACAGTTAGAAAGTGGCAGAATTATAGTTGTTGGTGCCGCCTTACTCTAAGCCATTGTACATATACTTTCTGATCTATGTAATTCAAAAGTATATGATGCACTTTTTCTCCAACCCTTACTTCATTTAATGCAGCAAATATCCAGTGCTCGCAGAATAAGCAATGATTTGAGCCTTTGTTTTACCCTCATTGGTCAAGGGATATCCTTAGGCATTGCATTATTCACTGTATACTATATGTATGTTTCAATGAAACAGAAAACAGGTGACACAGGCCTACCTGCCATTTGTCCCATCCCTGGTCTCAGGGCTTTGGCATAGCAGGGCTTTGGCATGCTGCATGACTTGCAGCTGCATCCCAGCAGTCTGTGGCTGGGTACCATGTCTGTTGGGCTGGAAAGAAGGACCCTTCCAAAATACACTTGTCTCTGGGAGCACTCATGCTATGGTCCAGTGCCTGGGCAAAGATGTATGTTTAAATCACTTATCTAGAGCTACTGAAGTCATTGGGAGGGGTACTTGTACACAAATGTATATATATAAACTACTGGAAATTATTTCAATAACCTTTGATTTTGGGTTGAAAAGGTCTGTAAGAGATCAAGGTCTCATTTATAGCTTTACAACAGCTTATGAAGCCATTTTCTTACTGCCTCTCAGCTTTCAGCATTAGCCACCCAGCTAGAGTTTTGCTGTGACTCCACCACTCCACCTGTGGGACCCAGATTTCCTCTGTGGTTCTCAGACCGTTTCAGGCTGCAAGCCAGGAGATGACAGCCTGGGCTTGTCATTTAACAGTATGGATGATCAGCTAGTGATGGCACAAATTTAGACCTGCACAAGGGTTTTGTCAGTTGTGCGGACATATGCTGAATGCACCATAAGTCTGGGGAGAAAATAATGAAGGGTCATTTCTAAATGAAAACATATATTATAAACTCTGTGCATAAGGGAACTGAATTAAAGTGAAAAGAACAACATTTTTCTAGTAAATTCTAACTCTGGAGGATTTGAGGAAGGAGGTAATAAAATTGGAGGGACATATTTGTGTGTGTCATTTTACAGATTTCTAAAACCTGTAGATTAGCCATTCCATTTACATTATATGCCATTGTACTGATACCTACATGATCTGTGTGGGAAATACATTCCACTTATCACTAGATCTACTAGTGTAACTGATAGAAAGAATATGTGATCCTTCTCTCTGTGGACTGGAGGAAGTTGGGAGAAAAATCACATTTTTTTACAGGTTTTGCACATCTCCAAGACCCAGCACTTCCTTTCCCCATTTGCTTCCTCCAGTCTTCTTAGGTAGCCAGTCCCATCTCCTCTCCCAACTTCTTCCCTTCGCTCCATTATGCTCTTTTCTCATTTGGTTTACATCCCCTGTTATCTCCAGTCCAATAGCTTGATCCTTCATGTTACTTGAGTACTAGCTCCAGAACAGAGAGTCTCCTTTGGTTTGCTTGGGTGCTGCCCCAGATCTGAGAAATCAGCTACAGAGGCAAATTCAGGGGGAAGCTGTCACTGTTTCTGTGGCTCTGGAGGGGCTTGTTCAGCTGGTACTTTAATAGAAGAATTTTTTTGTATGGTAAAAGCAAAATAATTTCCCTAGCTCTATTACTAGAAGTCAATTAATTGTTTCAGTTGACATTCTTTTCTCAGGGTTTGTACCCTGAGTGAAAATTTTCAATTCAAGACATTCTCAAAATAGATGTTGAACAAAATTTCAGTGATTCATAGGCTACTCTTCCATAAAAGCATGAATGTTATCAACAGTTAGACCAATTTTTCTGTTTAGGTAAACTTTTATTCTGCAAAAAGCCAATTTCAAAGTTTATCTGCTTTTGATTCTGACTTTCCCATCATACTTCAGCTGACTCTAAACAGATGCAAGTCAGGAGGCAGTCTGAGTTTCAGTCTGTCAGGTATTCCCAACACCAATATACACTTGTTTCTAGGAGAACTATGAGTGACTCCAAGGTGAGAAAGAACCAGTCCATTGGGGACACTAAATAAGAAAAAAAAGTCTCATATTTCTTTTAAGCTCTGTTTAATGCAGTAGCTCAGACTGAACTACAGATCCTGTGAGCTGCTTGTTGGCACTCCACTGCAATGCTTTGACTAGACATATAAAAAGAATATTCCCAAGTACAGTTTGGTTATATTGCTCCACCATGCTGCTGCCCAATCTCAATATGCCTTACATTTCCCTTCCTCACTTCATATCATAGATGCAGACCGACACCAGAAGCTCAAAAAAAAAAAGCAAAGCAACAAAACCTGATCAGTCAGCTGTGAAAGAACTCATTTTTGATCTGAGGAATAATACACTTTGGAGTTATTGGGAGGATGGTGTACAAAGTAAGGAAAACCTAATCTGAAAATGGTAATGTCTGTAAAAAGCACTCCAGTGACAAACATGCAAAGATATCTCTGAAGCAACAATTTTTATTGCTTGCTTATACAAAAGGTTTTTTTCCTTTTCTTTTTTCTTCTTTATTAATGATTATTTACTATTAGAAACTGAGTAGCTTAACTTTAATCATGTAATTTCCTAGAAGAAGAGATAATACTCTCATGTGACTCAGACAGTAATTATCAGGTTATTGGACTTGCATTAAGAAAAAACAATTACAACAGCGTTGGCTGATGCAATTCTTTATTTCTAGAGACTACAGATGTGTCATGATTTAAAAAATATAACTACTTGGCAATCAACACCATAAAACAACCCTTTTCCAAATTCTGGGCCAAATTACCTTTTTAACTAAAGAAAATATAAGTTCCTCACAATCAAGAATTCTGTATACCATTCAAGAACTCATGGAGACCCCTGTGTCCTCCTGCCTCTCAGATTCCTTAATAAAAACAATGATGGAAGTGAGGGTAACAGATCTTTGTACTGCTATCTTATCAAGTCCTTATCATATAAGCCTTGACAAGATGAAAAAAGCATATGTATACATTGGACCTTAATGTTTTTATCTTTGATACAAAATCCATGCAAACCTAAGAAGGTAAAAAAGTACTGCTGGAGATCTGCATTAGTATTAAATTGAATTGAAATGCTTTAATGTTTTTCATTTAGGGTTTTAGTAATTCATGAAAATTTGATAACTGCATCAGTAAGAGTTTAATATTTTCAGTACAAATTTAATTAAATATCACACCTTTTTTCTTAAATAACAAACATCATGGAGGGAAACACTGATATCCCTGGAACAGGGGATGTATATATTTAAATGAACCTTTTTAATGCGAAAACATACTTCAAATGGCCCACAGGTTTGCCTCTGCCTTTGGTGGCAGCCTTCATGAAATGGAAAAGAAAATATTTTCCAGGAAGCAATCAATGTATTGTACAAAAAGTCTAGTTTCTGAACACAATCAGAATGTTCTCTCCTGTCTTCTATGTTCTCTGTGACTGCTTGTCCTGGTTTCGGCTGGGATAGAGTTAATTTTCTTCCTGGTGTAGTGCTGTGTTTTGGATTTAGGATGAGAATAATGTTGATACAAAGGGATGGTTTAGTTACTGCTGAGCAGTGCTTACACAGGGTCAAGGCCTTTTCCTGCTTCTTACACCACCCCACCAGTGAGTAGGCTGGGGGTGCACAAGAAGTTGGGAGGGGACACAGCCGGGACAGCTGACCCCAACTGAGGAAAGGGATGTTCCATACCATATGACACCATGCTCAGTATATAAACTAGGGGAAAAGCTGGCCAGGGGTCTGCTGCTCAGGAACTGGCTGAGCATCAGTCAGTGGGTGGTGAGCAATTGCATTGTGCATCACCTGTTTTTTATATACTTTTGCCATTATTATTATTTGCTTTTTCTTTTCTGTGCTATTAAATTTTTTTTATCTCAACCCACAAGTTTTACCTTTTTTTTTTTTTATTTTCTCCTCCATCCCACTGTGGGGGGAGTGAGTGAACAGCTGTATGGTGTTTAGCTCCCTTCTGGGTTAAACCACAACACTGCTAGAGTAGATTTTACTCTGGGTAAATCCTTACAGCTGTATTACTTTCTGTCAGACATTTTGGAAGATGCTTAATTTTTGACTTGCAGCTCAGCTTTGTATCATCTTTTGCTGTAGTCTACTTGATGACAACTTTGGCAGGTTTCCTTAATACTGAGAGTACCTTCAGGAGCTTTAGAAATTGAACCTGTGTTCAGCATGGTGCCTTAAAGCAGGTTGTAATAGCAACAACTGAAAAAAACTAAAAGAATGCACAGAAAGTCAAGATAATGTTCATTTGTTGTTACTGGATGAATTGACTAAAAAGATCAGTATTAGACAGCTTTTGCTCTCAAGAGAGTTGTTAGGACTTGTTTGCAATAAAATTGGGAAAGTAAAAAGCGTTTGCAATGCCTTTTGTAAAGTCTATTTTAGTACTACCTGAAGTTAACAATGTGAGGTTTGCTTCTGTTTGCCCAGGGATTTTACCCTTGTGTAAAAATATACAGACCCAGTTTTTACTACAAAAGCTAAAAGGACAATCAAAGTACTATTTTTTTTTCATCAGGGATGAGTATGGATAAATAAAACTTTGGAATTAAGGGGAAAAAAACCTAAGCAGTGAGGAAGTGGGAAAAAAATTCATCTTGCTTTATGAACGTCCTCCCTACCCCTGCCAGCAATATTTGAACATTGCTTGTCCTTTCTAATTCTCAACAGAAATGGAAAAGAAAGGAATTTTGGGGAGCATTCGTGCTATCTGACTTAATTTGGATGCTTAGACTTTCCATATTATTAAATTCAAGGTGGTTGCCTCCACAGGAAGTTCTGCGTTCGAGGTATAGCGACTGCATTGCTTAGGATTTCTAAATTCCCTCTGGAGGCTCATGCTGTTCTCTGTTACATATTAGAGGAGTGGAGAATCCCATTTTGGAAAATTTACTTTGGTGCTAAAGTTAGCGACATGAAAATCCTCCTTCATCTCTCTTATTGCACTGCAGGCTTGCCTGGTCCTTGGTTTGTTAAGACCCCATTAAGGGTTGCCAGCACTTCAGTCAGCCTACAGAGGTTTACCCCCAAGCTCGTCCTTAGCCAAGACCTGTGCTATGCAATTCAGACCTGCTTCCAGCTTCTGACATATCCCTGGCATGTCATCATGAAGAGCTGTTTTGGCAGCACTTTTCTGTCAAAACAATTCCCAAAGTTTGCTCAACTGTCTTAAGGCAATTTTCAGAAACTTTATGTGCACTGAAACAGGTACTCTGAAATGCAATCAAAAGGTCTCCATAGCTCATAGATGAGTATGATTCTTATAGGCAGATGAAACTGGACATTCAGCTATTATTTGTGGCTGTATTATAATAAGTTGTTAAAATATTTTATATGGACAATTAGCAGTGCACTCAAATTCAGTATTTTTTTTCTCTCAGAACATCTAACATGCTCAGAAGTCCTATCTAGCAGCTAGATAGGACTAAATCCACTCTCTTCTGCTAACGGTGCTTATAATGTAAGTGTGGTGTGAAGTATCCCTTCCAGGTAATTATTTTTTTTGTTTTGATTGCAGCCTTTGTATCTACCAAATCTTTTTGGAACTTCCAGTGGCAGTTTCACCAAAGTTAATTCAAAAGTAAGATCTTAAACATCTTACAACAAAATGGCAGCCCCATCAAGCATTGTTCATTGCAAGAATGGGACAGGCAGCCATAAACATTTTTGCATTTATTGGACTGATTAGATATTTGATGTGCTGTTTTTTTTTTTTTTTTTTTTTTTTTTTTTTTTTTTTTTTTTTAAGTCCTCAGTCATGATTACAATGATAAAATATCAGTGATGTCCATTGCTCCATATTTCAGAATAAATTGAATTACCAAAAGAAAAAAATTGTTAGCCAATTGTGGTTAGCAATCTACCTGTTTCGCCATGTAAAAACTCATCTTCTGTGAAGTGCAGAAAACAGCTTTTGTTGGTCATCCAAAGGGATCAGGCTCATAATTCATGGGTGTGTGGAAGGCTCTTAATTATTTCCGATTAAGTTCATATTTCATGGTTGTTGTCAGTACACTGTAAATAACAATTTGTACACTGGAAAATGAAACAGAAGTGATTTCTGCAGTGCTTGTAAGACAACAGCAGCAACAAGCATAGATCCAGCTGCAAAAATTTGTGTCACTTGTGCAGATTTATACAGTACAGCACAACAGAAACTCACACTTTGCATATCACAAAACAAATGAGACAAGAAGGAAAGTGAGCCCTGTGCTGCACATGGGCAGGGGCAGTAGTCCTAACCACAATGTGACCTTATCCTAATCCAGAGGCATAGCCAAAATGGCTGAATCCCTTGCATTTCCATATGCAAGTATGGTGGTACATGACTTTCTAAGAAAGCCTGAACACGATTTCATGGAGCTGAAAGCAAGTCCATTTTTTCCCAACTACATTGTGTGGTCTAAAAATAGTGTTATCTCTCAGTTGGCCTCTTGATGTACAGTCAAATATAATTGTATAGGATATACATTGTGAACATTACAAAACATTGCAGCAAATCCTCCTGTCATGCAAATCAGGATGACAGTTGTAGCACAGCACCATTTTATCCTATCTGTGGTCATGGCCACAAAACTTTTTAAAACAGGCAACTAATTTTTCTTCTGCCTCCTGCAGAACCTTCTGTGGTTATAAATTAATTATATTCCTTTCTTTCTTTCATTATAAAGTCTGTGCTACACATTTAAATATCCTGTGGTTGTCTTATAACATCTTATTTTATTTAACTTTGAGTTTTCTCATCCTTATTGATGTTCGTGTTTTATTTATTCACTTGAGTTCAATATTCTCAGTAAGGTGCTGGATCTTCAAAAGAAATCTTCAGTCACTACAGAGTTCAATCAAATCACATTTCTGCAAGTTGTCTGCCCAGGTTAAAATCAAAACATTATACTTATCATCTGTGGATGTGAAATGGAAACAGGATGATTATGAAACTCCTTTTAGAAGTTGAAAGCAGAAAGCTTATGATTTTTCCATTAATATTTTTTCTTTAAAATTATAACTTAAAACTACCTGCTAACCATGTATCTAAATTAATTTCCTACACTTCACTTTTCTGCATTTCACATGCACCTGAGAACACCCCCAACATAAAGCTCAAGAGAGACAACATTAAGAGGCTGCTAAGAGACCACATTAACCCTTTGTCTGGTAAAGCTGCCAGATGAAGTGTTCCCCTTTTGCCTGGGAATCCTCAAGGATTTCTTTAAAAACATTATGATCTCTTACTTTGGTGTCTATGGAGTTTCAATGCTGGAAATGTAAGAACATATTTAACATTGGAAATGTAAGAAGCCTTAGCATTTCTATGCAGCATAGCAGCTAAATCCTTCAGTGACTCCAGGCCACAGTCTGAAAATGGATGAATCACATCCTTGTTTGTGAACTTGCATGGAAACTGACACCTGCTACTGAGCTTGAAAGACTAGTTTTGTTTTGGTCTAGTTTCATTTTCAAGGCTTAGCAGAGGTGAGACTGTGAACTCAGGATGCAACTGCGCAGGGTGCTAAATAATCTCATCTAGGCTCCCTTTCCCATGAAAGGTTGGACCAGATAATCTTTGAGGTCCTGTCCAGCCTGGGCTGGGCTGGATCATTCTACGATGATCTCTGGAAATCTGCTGATTGGATGATGTTTTAAGGGTACTTTCTTCGACAGGCAATTATTTAAGTGAGTGTAGTGGATGGAGGGTTTCATTTCTCATAATTTTATGGGTGAAGATTTTTTGTCTTGCAGTATTTGCTGCATGTTATGGGAGCGTCCTTTAATACTGATAACTTTTAATAACACAGATCTCAGAATATAGTCAATTGAGTATATTGACATAATATAGTTTTTATTGTAAATGCACATAAAAAACTTTTGATGTATAAAATAAATCACTCTAGGAAAAATCAAATTAAATATGTGAAAGTTTAATTTTTTTTATTCTGGTACAATGCATACAACTTCCCCACAGTCTCTGGCTGGATCCTTTGGTGCACAGATAAACCCTTCCATGAGTGAAATAGCATGTGTGATAGCTCCAGAAAGACATGAGCTGAAGGCTAGCAGGACTTCAGCCTAGCTACATGGTATAGCCAGATTATCACCAGGAACTGCCTGAGTAGCTGTGTGTCCTGGTGTTGTTATTTGTGCTAGGACATGGACAATGGCATGGAACGTGCCCTTGGTGAGCTTGCAGATGACAGAAAATTAGAGCAAGCAGTTGATATGCTGCATAGTATGGTTTCCAGACAGCTAGAACCAGGCTGAAGAAAGGGGATGATGGGAACCTCATGAAGTTTTATAAAGACAAAAGTGAAATCCTGCATCTGTGATGGAATAACCACATGCAACTGTACAGGCTGGGGAGTCAAGTGCCTGGAAAGCAGCTATACAGAAAAGGACTTGAGGGTCCTGGTATACAGTAAGTTGAATGTGAGTCGGCACTGTGTCCCTGTGGCTATGAAGGTTAGCCACGTTCTGAGCTGTATTAGTAGAAGTGTAGCCAACAGGTTGAGAAAAGCAATTATTCACCTCTGCTGAGTTCTTGTGAAAGCACATCTGGAGAACTGTGTCCAGTTTGGGCTCCCTGGTGCAATAAAGGCTTAGCTAAACTGGAGAGAGTCAACTATGATGACTATAGGGCTGGTGCACAAAATGCAGGAAGAGACCAAAAGAGTTGTTGGGTTTTCACAACCTGAAGAACAGGCTGAGGGGGAATCTAATTGCTGTCTTCAAGTACATAATAGTATTAGAGACGACAGACTCTTCCTGGAGAGGGACATAGAAAGGATAATAGGCAATAGTCACAAGCTGCAGCAAGGGAAATTCTGAATAAATTTCAGAAAAGTAGTTTTCACAGTGAAGTTGATCAAACACTGAACCAGGTTGCCTAGAGAGACTGTGAAACCTTTAACCTTGGATATACTCAGAACTTGACTGAAAAAAGCCCTGAGCAACCCGATCTAACTTTGAAGTTGATTGAGCAATGGGTTCAGCTCCAGAGGTCCTTTCCAACCTAAATTATTCTATGGTTCTATGAGTTTCTGGGTGTGAATGACCAGGTAATATATGTTTAATGTGTATTTCCAATATTTGCTGGTCTGGGACAACTTACTAACTGGTCACAGCCCTGCATGGACATGACCATTCTAGACCAGAGCAGCTCAGACCCAGAGGTACTATTTCTGTTTTAGATTTATTCCGTTATCCAGAATATCTCAGCCCCCAATTCTCTGACTAATAAAAACATGATGATTTTTACTTTGGCCAACATCTTGCAGCTCTAAACAGATAATCAAGTGTACACAGGCCGACCCCCGTGATCATGTAACGCTACTGAAGTTAACAGAAATTAAGAGAACCTGGGGACAAAAGTCTGGTTTAAAGAGTTTAAAGAGTCAACATCCTTCTCTCTAAATTGGAGAGATATGGATTTGATGGGTGGACTGTTCGGTGGATAAGGAACTGGTTGGATGGTCGCAACCAGAAGGTAGTGGTCAACGGCTCGATGTCCAAATGGAGACCAGTGACAAGTGGTGTTCCTCAGGGGTCCGTACTGGGACCAGTGCTGTTTAATATTTTCATCAACAACATAGACAGCAAGATCGAGTGCACCCTCAGCAAGTTTGCAGATGACACCAAGCTGAGTGGTGCAGTTGACACGCCTGAGGGACAGGATGTCATCCAAAGGGATCTGGACAGGCTGGAGAGGTGGGCCTGTGCAAACCTCATGAGGTTCAACAAGGCCAAGTGCAAGGTCCTGCACCTGGGTCGGGGCAACAACCGATATCAATACAGGCTGGGAGATGAGGGGATTGAGAGCAGCCCTGCGGAGAAGGACTTGGGGGTACTGGTGGATGAAAAGCTGGACATGAGCCAACAGTGTGCGCTTGCAGCCCAGAAGGCCAACCGTATCCTGGGCTGCATCAAAAGAAGCGTGGCCAGCAGGTCGAGGGAGGTGATTCTGCCCCTCTACTCTGCTCTGGTGAGACCCCACCTGGAGTACTGCGTCCAGCTCTGGAGCCTTCAGCATGAGAAGGACATGGACCTGTTGGAGCGAGTCCAGAAGAGGGCCACGAAAATGATCTGAGGGCTGGAGCAACCTCTCCTATGAGGACAGGCTGAGAGAGTTGGGGCTGTTCAGCCTGGAGAAGAGAAGGCTCCAGGGAGACCTTATTGTGGCCTTTCAGTACTTAAAGGGGGCCTAGAGGAAAGATGGGGACAGTCTTTTTAGTAAGGCCTGTTGTGACAGGACAAGGGGTAATGGTTTTAAACTAAAGGAGGGTAGATTCAGGCTAAATATAAGGAAAAAATTTTTTCCAATGAGGGTGGTTAAGCACTGGAATGGGTTGCCCAGAGAGGTAGTGGAGGCCCCATCCCTGGAAACATTCAAGGTCAGGTTGGACGGGGCTCTGAGCAACCTAATCTAGTTGAGGGTGTTCCTGCTCACTGCAGGGGGGTTGGACTAGATGACCTCTAAAGGTCCCTTCCAACCCAAAGCATTCTATGATTCTACGATTCTATGATTAAGTTCCCAATTTCTTTACCCGAAGATAATGACTGTAAAGGGAAAACCAATCAACCTAATGATTGATTACCTTCCACAGAATACTTCAACAGTTTTACAGACCGGTTTTTGTAGTCTGTAGACTTTCAGCAGTGTATACATTTAGTTGTGGGTGTTTTGAAGTTATTTACCACAGCCGTTTTCTGTTGTGGTTGGTTTTTTGTTACAGAATGCAGCAAACATATAGGAAGCCTCAAAACTGGAGACAATGTAACTATAGAAAAGAAGTCTATTTTCTGATTTGTTTTTTTGGCATGAGTACCAAGAGATCACTGTGAGTGAAATCTATTGTTCCCTGATGGGCACTCTCCAGATAATAAAGGAAATAGCTTCTATTCTGAAATCAATGTTTGCAATTTTCTGCTTCTCCTTCAAATACAAAGAACACATTCTTTTAATTCACAAAACCAATTACTAGATATTCCTTCAATTTTGTTCATTCACTGGTACTTGCAAATAGCACTTTATTTTTGTTTGTTAGATTAATTTAAATGAGAGTAGCTGTTTCATTTGAAGGCTTTAAGTTGTAGGTTTTCTTTCTCAGGGTAAAAGAAAAACTCAATAAATTGTCATGACAAAATATTTCCCATAAGTAGTTCTGCTGATGACAAGCCATGTGTTAGAATTGCACCAGCTCTCAGATACATTTTTTTGGGCAGACCCTTAGGGGGCATAAAATGGTTTAAATGGATCTGTACTAATTTACAGTAGTTGAAAAATTAGTCTATGATGAAGCTGAGTATTTACAGAACAGATAGCTGAAACTAGAATGCACTTTTCACCATTTTTCCAATGGTCAATGACTTTAATAATGTTATTTCCACATGTCAGCTTTTCTAAAAAAACCCTACACCCTCATCAGTCCTTTAAAGACAGTAAAAGATAATTTTCCAGTTGTCTGTATTCACGTGACCCTTGTTATTCGAACAGTTCATATGTTGAAGCAAATGGCTATGAAAATAAAATTGAAATTAATAAGGGCACCAAACCCAAAAATAACCTTGGAGTACCAATTTCTTTTGAAGTATTCAGAAATTTAAACTGAGAAACCAAGACATCTCTTTCTGACTTTCAGTTTAGTTTCCTAATCCTTTCCAAAATCCCTCTGATTATTTGTCAAACTATTTCACTTAATTCTTCTAATTACTTACTTTTGTGTCTTCTACCTCAAAAAACTGTGGTCGTTTCTTTCCTGTGCACTGGTGAAACTTAATACTAACCTGAAGTATATTAGAGGGGAATGAAGACATGGATGCTTTTGCTTCCTGGGCCAGCAGATGGGGTTCAACAAAACCTCTTTATAATTTTCATTTGCAATGTACTGATGTTCACAGGAAGTCTCTTACTGAACCTGTGAATTTCTTAGTAATCAGCAATGGGGTATGAAAAAAGGAACCAATCATCTGGAAGTCTAGCTGGCAGAGTCTTTGGCTTAACAGAGGTAAAACTAGAAATTATTTGGTTTTTAAGAGAATAATAGGGCAAGACAGCTAGGTGATGAAGTAATTTTCTGAACTAGAAGGTGTTTAGAATAACTGAGGAAGTCTCTGTTGGTCAGTGACAATCAGCATATTTTGATAAACCATTTATGAGGCTGAGCTGTTTTGATATCAAAGATTTTGGTAAAGTATCTCTCATTTTGGAGTGTAGAAGCAAATTCCTAGGCTTAGAAAGGAAAACTTCTATGACCAGAGGTGAGATGGGGCTAGTATATGCTGATATTACCTCCTGGCACTCAAAGTGTGAGGGATAGCAAATGGAATGAGGAGGGCTGAGGGCAAGGAGGCTTCAGACTGTCCATAAGGGCTTGTTGAATTCCCATTTGGACCACTCCAAATAATCACACAGCATAGTAATATAAATGTTGAGATCAATGAGCTAATTGTAAATTTGTTGAAAAGTCCACAATTCTATCAGAATCACTGAAGCTGTTCATATACTTTTCAACACACTGCTTTAGTCTTTGATATAACAGTTATCAGAATGGCTACTAACTTTTAAAAGTTATTTTATTTCATTCTCAACACTCGTGTCTAGCTGGCAGTAAGCAAAGGAGGAATTCTGTGCAGTGGTGTTTTTTCCAGGCTGTGTTCTATCTGTGGTTTTACACCTCCAGTGAAAGAATTTATAGGCAAAAGAATTGTTTGTTTAGCTTTCTTGCAACACATTTTTTTTCAAAACTCTAGTTTAATTCTTGGTTTTATAAAGCAAGAATCTTTGCAAATAAGACTAATGATAGTTTTTTTCAAATCAAAGAAAAAGAATCACAAAATAAAATCTAATACAGGCTAACACTTCTCTTGAACTCCAGTGATAGCCACTATTTCCCTTTATCCCTTTTCATTTTATTCACTGTAGACCCATGTTGGATGTAGTTGTGTCAGGAGCTAGACTAAATGACTTGACTTATGTCAAGAGAGAGGTTCTTTCATTTCCTGCTTGTCATGGACAAATGATTTTTTTAATGGTCTCTCCACCTCATGCTTTCTGAGGTGCTGCTTGGAACACTGCATAAAGGAAATACAAGTGAGGGCAAGACCTTAGCATACTTTAGTATAACTTCTGATCTGGAGTCTGGAATATATGGCTTTAAATCAAAATTTTTCTTCTAAAGCATATAAGGCCAGGTGTGTACTGCCTAGCCTGGTAAAGCAGGAAGTTTTATATTTTTATAAATTTATGTTTAAAAATGAAAGGCTTTTAAAGGCTTGTTATTACAGGTAACTTAATTGCTCAAAATTCTAGATACTTTAAAATTTTAACCATACAATAGTTAATGTGAACTTGGAGCTGCTCAAGTAATAAAACTTTCTGTTGAGTTTAGGATCATTATTCTTGGTGATAACAGATTTATTTTGTTTTTCCTGAAACTTGAAAGGTTACAATGGACAATAACATACACATAAGTTGCCCCTCCATTTTCAAGAATAAAACGAATTCACTGATGATCGTTTGTTATCATTATCTTCAGCACTTAACAATACAGCAGAAAGCTGACTTGAATTTCAGCATAAGCAAAGAATGATAGATCTTCTCCATTAAGGACAAACTAGAAAAGAAAGTAAGGAACTTCTTTCTCAGTGTCTGTCTTGATCCAGAGAGACAAGAGTCTGTGCAAACCTTGTAATAAATACAAATAATCTCTTTTGCAGTGCTGGTTCATCTGTGCCAGCCAAGACCCTATCCTCTCCCACTGCAGGGAAGCTGCAGTCTCAGGGAATCTGTTCTGTCTCATCCCTGCAGAATAATTACTTTGGGAGGCAACACAAGCACACTGTAGACATGCTGTCTGGGGACTTACAGTCCTCCTGCCACAGGCCACAGGTAGATTTATAAAATGATAGAGACTTGCCTGTAAGGTCTTAAGGGCTGTAAATCCAGTGTAAATTCTTCAATAAGTTACAATCACATAAATGGACACAGAATTTAGCTACTGTTGTGGATATACTGTGCTACATCTCTGAGAAATGCTGCACAAACCTGTCTGGGAAATGTCTTTGCACCCCTTTAGTCCAGGGGTGTTTCATCATACTCTGCAGTGAAAAAGCCAAGGCATCTGTCGAACCTACAGCAGGCTCATAGACATGCCTTGGACCTTGCTTCAGTCTGCCTTGTTACATGGTGTAACTTGATCCTGGTACTGTCTTCTCATCTGTGCCATTCACTTACGTAGGGGGACTCATTCACCATACCAGAACACTACCCCCGGCCACTGCTGTGGCTTTTACAGCTCTCTCTATACAGGCCTTTTGGCCCTTCAGCACTTTAACGCAGTATTTAAAGATCAGGATAGTGCAGAGGACCCAATTATCTGCACATAGATCATCACCATGGTGGAAGAGGGGGGTGTATTTTTGGTGCATTTGCTTACGTCAAATAAGAGAAAAGTCTTATAATCCTTGGTGATAATAGTGGTTCAAGGACCTATCTGAAAGTAAGTTTATGTGTTAGTTTACGTGTTTAGATTTTTTAAAAAAATCTATTATACTAAATGCAGCTGCCGGCAAATATGCTAGGTGAAAAAACCCCTACAATCTAGTGAGATACAGGGGAAAAGGTGGAGTAATGGATGAGGAGACAGGACAAAAGTCTTCTAAAAACATATCTATCTGGAAGACGAATTTGCACTTCCTGCGAATGTTTCTGTAATTCCAAACTGATAACCATAGTAAGGTAATGGCATTTCAGAGTGAGGCCAGGGCAACAGGCCACACAGAGGCTGTGTTCATACTGCAGGGATGTGCATTTGATGGTATATATCCTGTCCAGGACTCCTAGGTGGTCAGAGCTTGAGGGTGGAAAAGAGAATGAAGAGAGAAGTTTTCATTCTGACATGAAGAAGGGACATAGCTTTAAAGAAAGGACATATTCTTACAAAACATGAGATTGTACTCACCTCAGAAATCAAGTAGAACATGCAGACCAGATGTTTAGTTAAGTTCAAGGCCTTAGAAGAGTTATGCTCATTTGCCCTGGCTATTCCTTTGACAGGATTTCTATATTCTTGCAAAGCACTCTCAACAACAGGTGGAAGAAACCAGAGGAACTGATTTGTCCACTGCCAGAGCAAAGCCATGTATCTGACAATTGTTTGTTTGTTGTTTCTTATGCTGTCTCACAGGAAAAGCAAGTGGGTGAAGGGAAACCCCCAGAGAACCAAGCATAAAATAGAAGTCACCAGCACTCGCCTTCCTTCACANAGCAGCAGAGGACTTTTTTATAGGGAGAAAAGGTTCCTACCAAAATGCTTTATCTTTTAGGCATACAGGTGTGTTTCATAGCCTGTTTCCTATACAAGGTAAAAAAGAAGAATATTTCCATAAAAGAAAAGAAATAAAAGATATTTCAGAGCCTCATTTGTTAAGGCTATATGAGTTTCCTCCCCCTTCTCTAAAATACTGAAAATAAACTTAAGAATATAAATTCACTTACCCTGCTCTCCTGGATTTGTAAAACATGTAGATTGGTGTTTTTGTTTTGGCTATAAAAAAGCAACAACAGAAATCCATTAATTCTGTTAATCTTGTGAGAAATATCTAACAAAGTCTACTTTAAATATTATGAAAGTGATGCAAATATTTGGTTTTCAGTCTAAAACCATGTCTTTAATTGATCTCTAAATCTTAAATTTGCTTCCTTCAATTTCCTGTTAACTTTCTTTCTTTCTCTGGAGCCGGTCTGACTTTTAGCATCAAAAGATTTAAGCTTCAGAGAGTCATAGGGTCAGATTGTTTTATACACATACAGCTGTCCCTAAGGTTAGTTACATCTTTTAGACTTCTACCTTCTACTGTAAAGCACAGATACTCGGAGGCAGTAGTCTAATCTCCATTTTACATAATGCATTACTGATAACAGCTTAAAACTGAGATGTTTATGTTTTATGCACTAATCTCTTTATCACAGAGCAGTGAAATGCTTGAGATAAAAAACCTTGGAACAGAAGCACAGAGCTGCCCAGGGAAAAAAAAGTACAAAACAGTCCTGCAAAGAGAAAACAAGTGATGTGTATGCTGAAGATAACCCTTCAATCACCAAACAAAGGGAAATTCTCCTAATATGAAAACACCATAGTTAGTTCATTGACTGACACTAGAATTAGGGAACTATTGTGAAACATGCAGAGAGCCCAGGAAGGACAGTGATTTCTCAGAATTGTAAAATAAGTATATCAATAAACACAAGACATAACAATTTAAGAAAATGAGAGTATGAAAGAAGGAAAATGTTACAACACCGCTTAACATATTTTGAGAGCAAGAAGCTGGCAAGAGAAGAAAGTGCTTAAATAATTTGAAAGGATGAAAAAATGACACAGATACCTGATTTCTCAAAAAATAGCAAAAGTGGTGTGACTGTATTTTTAACAATGAACTTATTTGATGTGCTACAGCAATTTTTAAAAATCTAGAGCATACAAAATGTCAAAAAAAAAGGAAATGTTATCAAAATTAGAGTGGAATGGGTAACTTTGGAGATTTGGGCCTCTGTATGATCAGTATCTTACAGCGTATAGCAGAACACCTGCCAAGTTTCTCATGAAGCTGGATGACTGAGAATGCAGATAATTACTTTCCCAATTCTTTGCGTCCCTGTCACCTAAGGAGGCAGCTTCTTGACTTTCCTGGTTTTTGAGTCCCAGCTCCGTAATGGTCCACCTGTCAAATATAGCCAGAATCTGAGCTGGGGCTCCTTAGGATCCCAGGATCCTGGCTGGCAGATCAGGCAGAAGGCTGAGGACCTGATCACTACCAGGGCAGGGCTTCCCAGCAGCACGTTAGGCAGCAGCTCGACAGTGAACCAGCCAAAATCCCTCCTGGCTAAGCAAGCTCCTCAGAGCACCGCTGGCACTGTCCCTTTCTCACAGAATGCTTTGGTGTTGATGGACTGACATATTCAGTGGAAAAAACACTATATCAGAAAATTTCCTGACAATCCTAATTCCCAGTCAACATTCCAAGTTGCATAAACATGGCTTTAAACAGGTGTGAGAGGCAATGTTCCTCATAAAATTATTTGCAAAGGTAAAAGAAACAAATGAGAGTAATTCTTCATAAAAGAAAACCAAAGAAATGTGTATTCCCCAAATACCAAGACTATTACTAACTGCTGAAAAAACAAGCATAACAGTGATTAGAATGATCAGCTGTGCATTGTGCTACTAATGAAGGTAGATAACACTAGAAAAGGGACAAACTAGTGTTGTGCGATCTGGAACTGCAAGGGGACTCTTACAAACACTGCCTATCTCCTGTTAAAGGAGACAAAATTTATTCCACATAACAGGGACAAGAGCCACACATGGCCAAACACTTCACTACCCTATTTCCATTCTAGCTCTTCTGTTTGAGATAGCTGGGTTTGGTATCCAGAAAAAAAAGTGCACTAGAAGAATTGTGCTGAATTTTTATTATGATGCATTTGCATCGAAAGAATGTTATTTCCTTTCAGAGTAGTTGCCTGTTTTGAGTGACCTCTTTGTAGTTGGAAACATCTGCAGTAAAAGTAAATGAAAAATATTCAACATCAGAATTCGCTTTCAGGTAGAAATTTTCTCAGTCACTTTAAACTGAAGAAATAGTCAGACACACTAAAATAAATTTTTATGGAACATTACACAAACAAATGTTTTTCCTTTATATTTCACTTAAGAGGCGCAAATTAAAAATAGCTTAGAAGGTATTTTTTAGGCAGCAGATAATTTGCTTCATATTTGCATTCACTGTATATTTTAGAATAACTAACCCTGCAAAAAGTGATCATTTGCATGATTTTGTGGAGTTTCAAACTCTTTGTGTGACATTAATCCATTTTCTTTGCACAGTGCTCTGGTTAACTCAGGCAAACACGTTGTTTCCTATATCAGCAAAACTACTCACAGGAATGTAACTAAGAAAAAATTTACAGGGTCAAATGAAATGAAAATTAATCTGGCTAAATCATAAATATTTTGAATTTCTTCTTATGAGGAATTTAGAGCTTTAGGTCTTTCTCAGTTATCCATCTGGTTAATTTTTCAACTCTTAAATATTTTGAACTTGTTTAAAATTGTTTAGTTGGCTACATATACTGTGTTATTTATTTTAATTAAAAGCTAAAAGATTCTGTTTCAGTAACACATCAGATTTATTTGTTAGCAGAACAGGAAAAGGAACTGAAAAATGGTCTTCTACTATCAGGAATAAATTATTGTGTTTAAGTGCTAAAACACAACAGTTTTTTAATTCAGTCAAAAGAGACACAGTATAGTCAACATCAAACAGGGATGGGTGTGTAGTTTCTCATTAGGTTTTTCTTCAGAGTAAAATTCATGGTGCCTCTGTTATAAGAAATAAACTGGATATTAAAAGACAATAAAAATGTGCATCATCTCTTCAGTTCTAAAACTTACATCATAGGCCTACAGACCAGTTACTGAAATGCACATTTGATTCCCTTCCTAATAAAGATTTCACTTATTAAATATGTAAAAGCTTCATTGTTCCAGAAAGTAATGAGAAATGATCTGATGAGACAGGAAGAAAAGACACAGTGTAAATTAATATTTTTGTGTTATAGCCTAAAATATATTTCATTAGGCAAAACAGTCCTTGCAGATTGATATAGCTGCAAAACAGGGCAAATTTCTGTTATTAAACAGTTAGATAATTGGCTTGCTATTTTTCCGCTGTATTTTCGTGCCAGAGAAGGAGTCATAAAAATATAAGATTCTTATTAATAAAACACAATAACATGGCAATCTTAAGGCTACACTCAGCCTTGGCATTACAGGTAATATGTTCTCCACTGGACTTTATCTCTGCTCCTTTCCCTAGGATCTCAGGAGACTCACATAGGATTAGTCGTCGTTTCTCCAAAAGAATTGTCAACCTTTATGCCCTGTGTTTGGGATGGAAGGAACAGAGATCTGGGAACTGAATTATCTGTTTGCCTACTTCAATTCCTGACATGCTACACAGTAGAAAAAGACTTCTTTCCTCTCCTCAGACTGAGTTTTCAAATACATTGTGGTAAAAGAATCATATCTTAACACAGTTACAGTTTCTGGTCTGTGGGACATTTCACTGTTGACAGTCTCTTGCCCTTGGATGCTACTTTTTGCTTTGTCCACGAGCAGACTGCAGAGCATAGTCTTTCTTTGGGCCTGTATGCTCTACAACCCGTGACACTTCTTTGAGCAGGAGGTTGGACAAGAGGCCTCCTGAGGTGCCTCCCCACCTGACTTATCCTGTGTCCAATGACCCAAGCACAATAAGGCCACAGCTCTGTGTGAGGCCCTCAAGGACTGGCGCAATGCAGGGGCAATGCACTGGGGACAGTGGGGTCTGTCCCCACTAGAGCTTTATAAATTTCCAACCTTTTCTCAGTCTTACCTCTTTCCCATGCTAAGGGAAGACAGCATGCATGCCAGTATGTGGCCCAGCACTGTACCGCCCCTAAGCACAAAGCACATGCTGGAATGGAAGGCACCCCACTCCTCTATGGCATATCTCAGAGGGGAGGGAGGTCACCAACAAAAAATCAATCAAGCTGCCACTGTCACAATATAAATAGTACATAATAAATACAAACATGGATACTGCACTTCTGTAGCCTTTCCCCAGTCAGGACTCAGAAGAGGGAAAAGGAAAGGAGGATGTGTATGGAAAAGGTCTGTTCAACCTTCTGTTTCAGGCTCAAATTTGGAAAGGGAGAATATCTGCAGTGCTTAGGTCCATCACACATATATGACAGCTCTTGTCATCAAAAATTCTCAGGGCAATGCCACTAACTGTCCAGCAGCATCTTAAGTGAACTTTAATGCCCTTTAATCTCTCACTTGATAGAATAACAAATGAGAGCATATTTTTTTTCAATGCAAAGTTTACAAAAGTTTTGAGTTGTACTATATTCAAACAATTTGTTCCAGACTCCTCAACAGGGAAACAGTCCTTCAGAATGTTACTATATACTAGATTGGCATTCAGATTTAAATTTTTTTTCAAATGTCAAGGTCAAGCATATATCTCACAACAAAACTGGTTTGCTTATTTGTGGAATTTGAGAGTCTGGGATTTGATCCACTGCTTACTTACAGTAAGTTGCTTCCACTGTCAGGAATGAATCTTGATTTACCCAAGGGTAAGGAAGGGGAACATTATACCCATAGGTTGAAGTCCCAGGTCCTGGCTTCCTTCAAGATTAAGTTAATCATTGACTTGAGCAGGCATTCAATTCAATTATGCAGAGAATAAAAGTTGTTGGATTGCTATCTTCAATACTAAATGAAAATGAATTTTGAAAATGTATTTTAGCATTGCTGATCCTGGAACAGTATTTTAGTACAAGAAATGAGACTGTTGCCTCTTTCCCAGTGGAGCTGTCATCTCATTGATATTGAATTGTAATTCCCAGCTGCAGACAGAGTAGGACTGACAAAATTCAAGTCCCATTGAATTTTCAAGTCCCATTAGAAAACACTAAGGCTCAGAAAACTTCAAAACCAATTTAACGTAAAATCTATAGTTAATAAAAATATTGAAGGTTTCTTTTAATCTTGAAATAAAAGAAATGCCATTTACTCATTAATATTTTAAATTAGCCCCCTCTCCCTGCTAAAAGAAATCCCTGGGGTCCCTAAATGATGAATCTTGTAAGATAATGCTGCATGATAAAGAATTTAGACAGCTTCTCTTCTCCCTATTTCTCTTCTTCTTAACAGGTATAATTTTAAGCTTGGACATTCACAAACATTCCAGTCTAACTCAAACAGTTAATGGCAATATCACATATCTGACAATATGAATGAAAATCAGTGAAGAATATAAAAATTAAACCTGACTAGTTTTATGCTTCCTGTTTCATTCAGCTTTGCGCATCCACTGCGTGAAAGTTGTATTCTTTTTTGTCTTATTATATGTGAACAAGTAGCAATGAAAATACATATTCAGTAGACTGTGTGGATATGATTTTAGTTTCATGTACAGCTGTTTCAGAGGATAAGCTGGCAGTGGAACTGCATCATGTTTTTAAGGGAAACCAGCAAATTTTCAGTTCTAAAGAAATGAAAGGAGGAAGGATAAGTGTGGTGGTATTGATTTTCTTGAAGTTTTTCTATTCTTTTGCTTATAATGCAGATATCAGAACTCAGCAAAACAAACCAAAGATGTGAAATAAAAGAACAAAATGAGTTTTTTCTCGAGGACTTTTTACTAATCAGAAAGGTCAATATGGGCAAATTAAAATTCCTGCTCAATACAAACTTCAATCAAATTGTGTACATTCAGTTCAAAAAAATTAATGAAACTGTCAACATAAACAAAATTGAAATAATCTTTTTTTTCTTGCCTAGATCCTAGGGGTATAAAGACTTTGCATTTCTCTTTACCTTCCAGCAATCTGCAGACAGTAGTTATCAGCCTTTGCTGATCATTTTCTCAATGTGTATAATTTGTACAACATGAACAACTTTTTTTTTTTTTGGGCATTTCATCTTCAGAATGCTTACTTTTCCTCCTTTTTTTTAATTACAAGGCATTTAGGTTAATGTAAATGCAGAATTGATACATGAAAAAGACCCGTTATGCCTGTTATAGCTCCTCATTCTTTCGGTGTTACTCCCAAAGTGTAGTATGTTTTTATTGGACTCATTCCCTAGTGTACAATGCATTAGTTTGGATTTGTTCAGTGCAGTTCTGAAATGGCTTGAGCAACAGAATTCACACCTTTTTCTCTGAGAGACTAAATGAGGAGAAGCTGAGGTGTGTGTGCTCAGGGAAGAACAGGTCTTTGGAGTACCACTGGAATTGTTGGGACTACAATCCAACATTCCCATCGCAGATCTTCATTTTACCTAACCCAGTGGAGCAGAGTAGGGGTGGGTGTGTATTAGCATTTTGGTTTGGATCAGAGGGGCACCAAGGCCAAGCTGGGATGTCAGCCCATTCATGAGTATGGGACAGGATCAGGCCTGGTGAGGGGACCCAGGGTTAGTCATGGCCCCAGCATGGGGCTTCCACAACAGAGGAGCTCATGTCTTCTAGGAATTGCTCATGTGGCCATGCCCTCACCTACATTCATCTTGAGGATTCCTCAACAGACTAAGAGTCTTTGGGTTGCAGAACAAAGTGAGGGTGAATTTTTCAGATGTATAACATGATTAGGTTGTGTGGTCCCTGACTGCATGGATAGTCCCTTGCCTAGTGTCAAGGTGTTGTTCCAGAGGGGAATGGACCTGAGCTTCTCAAAAAATATTTCTTATTGAAGTGTTAAATTATTGAGCAGTCATCCATCACTTAACAGGGAAAGGATTAGCCATAGATGTTAGATTTTGGCAAACAAGTGTTTGGCATCTTACACTTACATTTCAAATCTAAATTGGATCACACAACCATCATTTCTCCTCCTCAGTAAAGGAAGGGCAGAGAGCGATTTTTATGAGATTACAGTTATGTTCTTACATCAAAACTAAAGCCTTGTCCTGCTTATTCTTCTGTGAACTAGAAGCACGAAATCATTGAACTATACTTACACATTTGCCATTAGTTTTGATCACTGGGAGAACCAAAACCAGATTCATATTCTTAACTGAAGACTTGTGAATCTGTAGGAACGAATGTTCTAACAAAATCCCACTAACCCATTTTAATGAAGGTTGAGAGGTGCAAGGCTTTGTTTTCAGGGCTGGTACCAAGATTAAGGTAACCCATTATAATTAAATTTTAAATTCCTAGTGGAGAGTGAGGGGGTTAATATTTTCATATTATCATCCTTATTGTTATCAAACAAAGGTGGAAGAAAATATTTTTATTAATAAAACAATATATCCTGAGATTAATGACTCAGCTGAAAGCTCATAAAATTAGTTGCTGTAAAACAGATTAAATTTATGCAGATTGCATGTGGTTTTGTTGTTTATAGTTGTCTGGTTTACATTTTCTTTTCTTCTTTCATATTCCTTTAAAGTAATGTCTTTGTGAGGTTCCGAGTTAAAAGCTGTTCTGCACTCATTTTTACTATCTTTTTCTATGAGGAACTGGCAGATGCCTTAATAAAGAATGGGCAGCTGGTTTATAGACAAAAAGGCACAATCAATTTAGGCTACGGTTTAAAAGTACCTAAACCAGCTGTACCCTACTAATGAATTTTAATAGTTTTGCAACTTGCACATCATAACATTTGAAATATCCATAATTAAATGTGCATTTTGTTAATGAAATCTTCCCCTTGAATCATTAAAAGAAGCAACTTGTACTTTTTCTAAAAACTTCTCAGACATGTTTGGATAACTGGTTTTTTTGGCTTGGGTTGGTTGTTTCTATATTTTTTTAAACTTTCAAAATATAATTATACTGTATTGATTTGCCTGACATACAAAATTACTTCTTTTCAGTTCTGTCACCGTGTAGAGGTTGTTAGCTGTTTTCCATTCTAATGTTGCCTTTCATTTCCAGAGAAGCAGTAACTTTGTGAATCACAAAAAGGCAATATAACCATTGAAATACATGGAGAACATACTGGGAAGAAGGAATGCTAAAAAACTTCATTTTGTGTTTGCACTAATAAAAATGTGATGGTATGAAATGGATAAGAATAACAAAACCTTTAAGCTAATCGAACAGAGGGATATAGATTGGGTACTATATTAAAAAGAATATTTATACTCTACATTGAAAGCTCTTTTATAATGAACTCAGGTTACAAAATTTCGTATTACAGATAGAATGAGTGAGTCTGGCATCACCAGAGAGAAACAGATCTAGAATATATCTTGATGGTATGTCACGTGTATGATTGCAGCAAGGGTAGAGGTAGACTAGTTGGCACTAGACAGCAATAACTGTTGTGAGCTGGTGGCCAGAGTTCAGGTTGTCCCAGTATTTTTGCTTGAAGGCTGAAAGAATTGATGTCCCTATCATGGGTGTCACTGCTAGATAGATTAAAGCATGTTCAGATAGCCTAAGACACCATGCTTGATACTAAGTAGAAATAAATATAGAAGTGATCATCCTTTAACCACAATGTCCCAGCTGAGTGAAAAACTGGAAAGTACCTATGTTCGGACCAACTGTACTTCCTGACTGTAGCCATTTCTTAATCAACCAGTAGGGACAAGTTGAGTACCTGCTGAGCTGGACGCCCATTACTTTTTCAGTGCCACCTGGAAAGTGTAGCAAGCAAGTTTCTTGCAGTCCTTAGCTATCCCCTTACTGTTTTACCCCTAATGTCTCTGACTGTCTCTCCATACTGTCCATATCTTTTTCTTATACACATGTCAATGTGTATACATATGTCAATCCCCTCCTGCAGTGGCTTAAGACTCACATCTACCCCTTCCCCTCTTTACAGAGACCTTCTGGCAGCATAGTCTCTCACCTAGGAAGATCGAGCATTTGGGTCTCTACTTATCTCAGTTGTGGCAGTCTGGCAAGCAGCCCAAGAGAATTTTGTTAAATCTAACAATCAGAGCTTTAAAGTCCACTCAAAAATAAAAAAAAATAACTTATAGTTTTTATACTGTTTGTCTCCAGCTGCATTTAAGATACAATACTTGCAAAATTAATTTGGAAATTAATGAATTTAATTACCTTCTTTTTGAAATTAAGAAGAATGGACAATTGTAACCAAGTTTGCTATATGAAAAATGAAATTTCATGATTGGACCACTGCTTGGAAGTAAAGAGGATAAGTATATCATGATCCTTATAGTTTCTCATTAGCTGCATTCTCATGCATATGACTGTGTTTATTCAGTCAAAATCTGCCCCTACTTATCTCAGCATGTAGGCATAACATTTTTTTTCTTAAGCTCTTCTGAGCTTTTCTTGACAGGAAAGGAGAGGTATGATATCATCGTCCTTCCCAGGCTGATATCTAAACAGCTTTATCCACTGTAAATTGTAAGTCCCTAAGAATATCCTTGCTGATACAGGACACCATGTGGTAATAACCACTTGAAAGACAGAAATCACCACTGTAAACTACCCACAGACTCAAGGATTGCATTTATATGTTACATTAAGTAAAATTAGGTAGTACATACAGTATTGATAGAGCATGAAAAAAATCCCACAAGTTTAGGACAGCCCCACCATGGCATCTGTCTGTGCAGGTGAATGCTGCATTCTGTTCTGTGGAGTAACATAGCTTTAACTAGCAGAACAGGATAAAAGTGATTGCGTCCAACTTAAACAAGGCAGTGAGGGACATGAAAATCTAAGGAATTAGATTTCTAGGGAAATGAAAGACTGAAGTTCCTTAGGCAAAGGAGTGAAGTGATCCAGGGAGCGGAAACAGTGATGGATTGCTACCTAAGTTAGCTACACAGCATTGGATACTAAAAACAATGGACTCAACAGAGATATGGCTTTATGACATACTATAACTCTCTCTGCCTTCCAGGTTAACCCCTTCTTGTTCCACAAGCAATAAATTGCCATCCTTTTTTCTCTTTCTCATAAATGTCCATCTTATCAACTATCCCCCTGCTAGTATTCTCTCATATACCAGCCAGCTCTTCTTCCAGGCAGTTTGGACTCAATGCTTTCAGTCTGTATTTAGTTTGGAAAGATGTTTGCTTTTGTCAGGCCTGATGAAGGGTTTGTGACTCAGCAAACTCGTCTGCTTTTTCCCCAGCAACATCAGATGGTCTAATAACAGGTATTATTCCTCCCCACAAATCTTACCTTACTTCAAAAGAAAGGCCAGAAGTGCCTTATGTTGACACAACTGGTAGTAATGAAAATTGTATGCATGCTGGATATTGATGATTAGCTTTGATGAATTGTTAAATTTCACAAAGTTTATTGGTATCTTGTAATTCCTACATTTCTTCCTAACTCATAAATGATCTCCTAAGTCTTCGGTGCTAGCTGTTACGAAAACAGAGGCAACTGGCTTATTAAGAACAGTTTACCTCTTATCAGCTTAAAAAGTGTTAAATATACCAGATGGGGGAGGAAGGCAGAGGGATTGGCAACAGACTTCTAGAAATCAAAGTCTCAAGATTAAATTCTTTGTTACCATCACTTTTCCTATTGACACATCCTCATGACTATCAGGAAATTAAAGTGGCCTGGTTTTGAAAGACCCTCCCCTTTAATGTCCAACAGAATGTATTTTCCAAAATCTTCAGGTCTTCCCACTAATGACATGTCCCCTATAAAAAACTAATTCATGTAGATGTAAATTCTGATGAGAGAAGAAACCAAGTTTTCTAATAAATCACCCATTGTACCTCACCATCTGTTAGGATCCGATTTGGATGAGAGGAAGGCC
>VYZW01059264.1:0-11705 GCA_013401315.1 Balaeniceps rex | reverse complement strand
TCGGAACTGTGTCCCAATAACTAGCTTGATTTTATTCAGAAGGTGACTTTGTTTAAAGACACTTTTGAGCAACCCTTTTCAGGAAACAGTGATTACTTATATAAAATGGCGTGGATTCTTTTCTATACTTTGTATGCATGGAAAAACAATAGTACTCTTCCCTGGCACTCCCCTTTTGAAGAGATTANTGGGGCTTACAGATATCTTATCTGTCAACCACATATAAAAGTGTAAATAATCCATATTAAATAAAACACATCTTTCCCTGGACACTTATTGGGTTAATTTACTGAGAATTTTCATTATTTTGTATTTATTATTTACATTGTGTTGTATATTATATATTTATGTAATAATTTTAACACCTTATTTCACTTAGTTGGGTTTTGTCTTGTTTTGTTTTTAAGACCATTTACTGGAGCACCTTACTCCAGACTTGTTATACATTCAAAACTTTGTCAAGAATCTATGAGCAAAGAGGACATTAGCTAGGCTTAGCATATGAAAACAACATAGGTATTTCAAGAGTACTGAGGTCATTAAATGTTCTGCATAATCGTCTCATGTTTTCTAAGTGAAGCTAATGTTACTTTCAGGCTGTGCGTGTTGGGAAAGCAGTTTTGTCTGTTGACTGAAAGCAAAGGGAATCTGGAGTTGTTCTTGGTTCTGTCTCTGATTATCTGAAATTTGGCAAATTGTTTCCTGTTCCTCAATTCAAACATAATATTTTGAGAATCTTAAATAAAAAATTTCAAATAAATGCAGTGTATTATTACTTTCCAGCTCAAATGTTCTTAATGTTCATAAACACTCTTCTACAGAGGAGACCATAGAGATGGGAGGAAATCTAGTAAGCCAAATTAAGTTCTTCGTTCTACAAAGCTCTGCAGAGAAATCATTGCTTTTAGTGGAAATAAAGTTGAGAAAATACTGTAGGGCAAGTAAGAGCTCACAGATCAGTCTCCAGGTTGATTCAGATTTTTTAAAGGAACTTTCTTTTTTGTTTAATAAAAAGTATTCATTCTTAAAGTAGAAGGGACAAAATGAGACTATTTCAAGGACATCTCGTAGCCTGTGCTGTGAAAGTGAAAACCTCTAGCCATATGGGAAAAGCTGTTTGAAGGAGGAATTTGGTGGTATGTCATGAAGATAAGACTACATTGCAAGAAGGGAAGGCTTGCATCTCTAGAACAGTTCCAACCTTGAGAACCGCTTGAGGCCCTGAAATCCCTGTGAATTCAGTGCCTCGTTGCCAGAATTCAGTCCTTTCAGAATGAGGCTTGGGGACTGCCTCTGACCCCACCATGCCAGGTGAGGAAGGGGTTGGATCCCACTGATGCTTGGAGCGTGTTGCTCCAGGATTTTCCTCTGAGGTGGTGAGGTGGATTTAAGGGATGAATGTTTGAGGGCTTCCTTTCTCCAGTGGGCAGGCTCCGTGAGGGCGAGTCCTAAATTGTGGCTGAAATCTGTAAAAGGAACACTGGTTGTTGAGCTTTTCTGCAAAAACTTGCGATGGGTATTACGATCATGATGCTGATAGCTTTTGTCCATTTCCCTTCACCTTATTCTTCTGTACTATGCTCAACGCCATTGCAGAGCATTTTGTTTTGTTTGAATCAGTATAATTTCCGTTGTGTAGAAAAACTGGCTTCCTCTGCTCTCAGAAGTATTCTGTTTTAATTCAGCCACTAGAAATTATTCCTCATAGTAATTTTTTTCTAGTTTTAATCTATACATTCATGCTGTTGTAGTTTCATATTGATGAAATTTTTCTGCATTTTCTGTTTCAGTCAAAAAGAGTGAACACGATTACTGTGATAGTAAACAAACAAAAGAATAGTAACATAAAAATTACAACTATTTAAACTGTCCTTGAATAGGAATCATTTGAATCATACTTAAGAGGCTGAACCAATGAGTCTCTCTTCTTATCCATGATTAACTACTGACAATTCAGGTACCTGGTGAGCTGAATAAGGACTATCTCTTTATGTGAAGTACATGTCTAAAGATCAGGAATAATTACATTCCACATTAGCCTTCATGGCCTCCCTGACCTGGTTAATTAATTTTTTGCTGGGATAATAATAGTAGAAATAGATTTAAAGATATGCTTTATCATTAAGTATGTACCTGACCTCCAATTTTAAGAGCTGAACCTTTCATTTATTGCCTTTTGGAGACAGGGTAAAGCTCCTTGCAGTGAGCTTGCTGAAAATGCACAAGCTGGAATCTAGTTATTGTCAGTTCAGTTATGCTCTCTGAGGTTGTCTCTCTTTGTAAACTGTATTTAGCATTGACAAGTAAAAAGAAATTGCAATGCTACTGTTCTGGCACTAGGGAATATTCTCCCCACCTTTTTTTCTTTTCTTTTTTTTTTTGGTGTTATCGATCATGAAACTGATCCCCTTCCAGCAAGCTCTGAACAGGGCCAAATAAAGCCATTGAAAGCAATTTGATACTTCTATTGGCAGGGTACGCAGATCAGATACTCCCTTGAAGGAGAGCGAGAGTTATAAACAAAGCTTAGAAGTCTAGGAATAGCCCCCAGCTTCAGCAAACCCTTAAAATATTTTGTAATTGTATCTTCAATCATGAGTTAGCCAGGAAAAACAGACCTTTTTTGCCTTTATATTTCACTGCTGTATGCTGTTTTTAATTGCCCACAGGCACACTGTTGTGATCTTCTTTGGAAGTTTAAAACCAGGATAAAAATGCAAATCTAATTATTTCTTTTATCTAATCTAATTAACTTTTACAAGCAATGATAGATGCACTGTAGCCTGCATCAAACATTTTAATAGTGATGTTTCTGGATTAAAGAATAGGTGAAACTACTATAATTTATAAGCAGTCAAGATTATGGCAGTAGAAAATGTAAATTATTTAAATTATTGTGGTGGCTTAATAAACTATAGCTGCAGTTTATTAATTTACAGTAGAAAGGATGCATTTCCCTTAAATTCCAGTTTGCTTATTAATTGGTTCCCAGCTGTCATTGGTATCTTTTTTCTTTTTTTTCCTTTTTTTTTTTAAAAAAACAGGTCAGTATTAAAAAAACCTATGTCTAACTCCCTTCTGCAATGCAGTTGTGTGCACATGGAAGAGAGAAAGGCTGTTATTTGCCTGTAACTTGTAGCTGGCTGCTAAATCGTTGATTCAAATTTACAGGGCTCTGCTGTAGGCGTGGCATCACAGCTTCTGTCCAGCTCATAACTTGCTTAGCAAAAATGGAAACTGATCCAATGGAGGAAAGACAAATATGCTAAACATCAAAGTCAAATGTTTCATATTTTATTTATTATTACATAGTGGCTTATTAATGAGTTCTAAAGTCCTTATTTGATAATTACCCAAGCAAAAGGTCTATTACAGGCCAGCTTTTTCCAACAAAAGCCATCTTTGCGGCTGGCTGGCTTGGAATTTTCTCTGTCAGCTGTGTGGGAAGAGAAGCAGTGTGGGATCCTTACCTTCTCCCAGCAGCCTACCCTTTAATAAATACTCCAGTGATGCTCCCTATCCTTTATTCAGCCTCTTCCATACTAAAAATGCTTTGGCTTGACAGCATGGTGGTGGTCTAAGCAAAAAGACACACCGTGCTGAAGGTTCACCCCTCCTGTGCTACTCCTAAGCTTCCGGTCTTGCACCTTGGTCCCCCATTTGCAAGGATCCTGCTAGCTGCCCTGCCCCTGAGGCCCTCAGCCCCTGGAAACAAGACTTATCCTGGCAAAGCAGAAAGTAGTTCTGGATTTGACTCTTAACACAATCCTTAAAACTGTATGCAGCCCTGAGGTGGGGGAGTGGATTTGTAAACATTTTTACTGTGACCTTCTAAGAATTAAATTTAACTTTCTTGCAGTTTTCTAATTCACTATATGTTTTTTTTTTCTTTTAAATAGCTTTATTTCGCCTGCCCAAGTCTAAACAAATTGTATTTAATGCAAAAATTAAGCCTTGTGTATCTCTTTCATATGACTTCTCTAATTATAGAGCAGTAAATGGTAGAATAGCATATGTTAGCAACATGAGCAGCAGTCTATGAAATGAGCTACAAGTTAATAAAATGATCTTGTGGTGGTGTTGGCCAAATGTTAGCACACATGTTTCGGAAAGTGATATTTCAACAGGCTTGAAGAATAGGACTTTGGCACATGGGTGCCGAACATGATCTGATGTGTGGAAATTAGTTAAACCAAAGTAAATGTCATTGTTTCTCAGGCACATGTTGGTGCAGAAGATGATAGTAGCTGCCCTCCCACTTTCCCTCTCCCACGGCTGTTTTAAAATTGCAAATGAAGGCACAGGCATCCATACTCCCCAGTTCAAGTACTGCTGCTTCAGTCGCTCTGGGTGTGCTGCATTGCAATCTCGCCAGTGGCTTAAGGGCTTGTTCTCAGCCGTGCCTCTGTCAAAGCCAGGGGCTAAAATCTCACTGATTCTATTGAGCCCAAACACTCATTCTACAGCCTTTGCTTACAGAAGGGCCTCAGATTTGAGCCCTGTTAATTTAGGGGCAGATTATAACCAGCTCCTGAATAACAGCAGAGGATCAAGCAAAGATTTGCTACCCACCTGTACTGCTGCCCAGGGGTCACCCTCAGCTGGCAGTCTGCCTGTTCCAGCCAAGCGTGGAGCGACATGTTGTGGAAGCCTCAGTGCCGCCTGGTCCAGACACCCTGGTCTAGCTCCCAAAGAGTTTGACAGACACTATGCCCCTCTGAACCCCTCTGGTGCTATTCTTCTGCGTACAGGTCTGCGTAATGTCAGTCTGTATAATGTAATATTTGCAATATTCCAATATTTGGAATAATGCAATAATAACGCATTATTTGCTCCAGCACTGAAACTAGTTTCCTTCCTAAGTGGCATGTACACAAACTAAAATGGATAACTGGGAGCAGAAATTGAGCCAACTGGCAGCCTACCAACAGGGCTGATCCTGTGAAGTCTTATTTGCTTGAGTAATACTTGCATAGCCAGTATTTGATGACTTGTATATCTAGGTGTTGCTCACATAAGTAGTCTTTGTGGAATTGAGCACCTCATATGAGGAAGGACTTAACATGTTAGTATTGTGGTTGGAATATCAAAGATATAAATGAGGCAGGGAGGATTAGGGGATGTAATTTGTTTTATTAGCCAAATAGATGTTGTTGGAAAAAACAGGCAACCTTTTGGGCACACCAGCTCTTTTTCAGGTCTTACATCAGCGTTACATTGAAACATATCCCAGGACTAACAGAACCTGCTTAAGATATTGGCCTTTCATTTCTAATTAGTTACTTTTTCAGTGATGATTTTTGTGATTGACATTTGGATTTGCATTACTTTTTAAAAAAAACAAACAAACAAACAAAAAACACTATTTGACACAGTCACCAGGAGATAGTGAATAAAGAAAATAGTTAATAAATGTTAGTATTGAAATGACTTGATTTATGGAGATATTCAGATACACAGGGAAGACTGGAATGTGATGATATCAGAGGTCAAAGTTTCTGTCTGCAGAAGCAAGTATTTGGAGGAAAATGATGAAGTACAGCCCCACATAAAAAGGCCAAAAGCATTTAGCAAATAAATTGTAAAGTACTTTTCGAAATCTCACAGTAAAATCTTAAATTTACCAGATGGACTAAATCTTGACCTAGAGAATCAAAATGTGTTTTAGTTGTAACTGTGGGAATGCTCCAGAATGCAAGTGTATTACTGAATCAATTTGAGCATAAAAATTCATTTTAAATACATTTAATGTCATGACATCAAGGAAGAAGTAAATGCATGGCTCTGAATGCATTCAGGAATTATGAATTCACATAAAGAAAGTAGTAGTATGTGCAAACCAGTAAATGAGCAAACCAGAAGCTGTTTAACGTTTGGTATACATTTGATGGCATATATGTAAAAGTACAGTGAATGAGTATTTCTAATATTTGCTGTCTTATGCAACTAGCTAATCCAGACACTCGCAAAAATGTCAAAGCATAGCTCTCAAGGAAAGGTGAATGGCCTTGCCAGGAATTTACCTGTCTAATTCTAAAGTCATTGTTAAAGTAAGGAAAAGCTGGTTTATGACTGCAGTTTACACCCTATTTCCTTTTGTCTGTTACATTAGAACCCCCTCTCCCCAAATAATTAGATAATGTAGTGGCTTGTGTTGTATGCAAGACTTTCGCTTGCTTGAAAGAACTAGTCTTTTATATAAATCTTGTATATATTGTCTTCAGCAAGTTGGGCATTTGCACAGCTTGGATAAATTATGTCTATATTGAGAATCCAAGAAGTTACACAGTGTGCATTCCACGCTTGAGAGATGGGAAATAAAAATTGATATACTGTGCGGCACATGATATAACACAGTGAAATATCTTTTAAATTCCAGAGGGATGCACTGACATCACCACACTTAATTCACATGCAGTAACTCCCACAAAATGTTATTAATTTTAAATTGAAGTTTGTAATCATTCAATAAAAGGAAAATAAATGATGTAAACAGTATACAATGGTGCATTATGAAATGCTGAATTCATCTTATTCACCCACCCAAAATGACAGTATGTTAAGAAAATATTAAAGTTGTAACACCAAATAATAAAAGCAAAGAAATTCAAAGTTGATGGTGAAGTGTGAAATCCATCTTGAGACACATCATGGCCCCACAGCATGCAAGGGCACTTCTGAGTTAGGGAACTTTATTTTAAAGTAATGTATTAGTCATTTTTATTCTGTAAATGAGAGATTAACCAGTTGGAGGAACATAGAGTTAATTTAAAATCTAGATCAGGCAGATAAATGAGTAGTGTGGGTACTTGCTACAGGTAGCAAAATAAAGTTGATAGTGCAATGTATACCTAATAGCCTAAGCACAGGCTGAGATTCCTTATTTGACAAAGCAATTTATACAATATAAATAAAGAAACAAACTTTTCTCAGAGGGGGAGGTATGACACTTGTTTTTTGCTCTGACAATGAGTGATTTGTATGAAGAACTCTGCTATCACATTTTAGCTTTGCTTTTTCCATCTCATTGAATTTTATTCGTGATATATTTTCAGGAGACTCATCTCCTCTATAACTGCATATCTGAGTGTCTCATAAGCTGAAGTGTATTATCCTCACAACACTTTTTTGAGGCAGAATAAAAAGCATATAGATATTTGGGGGCATCTAATTTTAGATATCTAATTTGGGTGACTGAATTAGGACTTTTGACTCCATATATAAAGCAGTCCAGGTGCTGTGAATTACCTTCTGTTGATTAGACAACGAGGTTCCTAATTTAAGCACCTAAGTTAAATTTCCTAAGTGACTTGATCCAGTTCTTATATGAAATTTGACAGATGTGAAATCTGTGGTTTCAGAATTCATAGGGTGGTTCTCTAACCTCTTGATCGTCTTTTCTATCATGACTTTCTGTCAACTTATCACTTACCTTAATTTACTCTGATGGAGCTTTTAGCCAGAGTTGAATCCACTTCAGAAATATTTGTTTGTTCCTCTCACCCACTCTTCTGCCTCAGTGAAAACCATTTCAGCTAGCTGGAGTCTCCCATGTGGTCAAGCTGCTGACCAGAAGTATAGCCATTGCCATACAGAAAGAGGCAAGTGGAGAGACTACTCTCACTGAAGAAGTCTGTAGGTTCCCAAATTCACGTATTTTCCATACAGATATGGAGCAACTTCCATGGCTGTGAAACATCCTTTGAACAGTGGCTTATTGTGGAGAGAAAATAATGTTTTCTTTGAAGAACGCCCATATTTCTTGGCGGTCCCTCGCACATTTTGTAGGACATTCCAAAGACTTACTTGAAACAGCCATTAAATAATGTTTTTTATTTAATCAAAATGGCTGCTTCTAAATGGAGATCTTGCATGCCACATTTTAGGTCAGAATATATTTTTACGGCCAAGTTATAAACCTCTGAAAAAGGGGGCTTATAATGGAAAGGTTGACACAACATTAATTTTAGTGTTGTAAACGCAATGGTATAATTTTGGAAAAAAGCCTTTATAGTTCTGCTAAGATACTAATTGCAGGAAATTACAGCATATCCTATTAAAGTATTATGTCAGTGGCATACATAGCATATAACACCTTTGCATATTCTCCCTTGTTTTCACGGCAACATTTTGCATTTTGATCTGTAAAGAGTAGGTGGATAAAGTGGCTCAGAGTTTCTGATCATTTTAGCTCAAGGGGGAAAACCAGCCTGGGTAATGCTTGCTTATGGCCTACTCTAGAAACAGATCTTCTGTTAACCAGGTAAATCCAATACAGGTATTGAGGAATGAACCAAATTCTGCTGAAATGAGTGTCTTTCCTTTGTTTTGTGACTTTTGCACCAGGGATTTGAATTTGGACCCAATCCTTAGTCACACAAATTAGGTTTAGTCAGATTCTTTCCAGAATGAGAACTACTTTTATGACAAACATATTTTTACTGATAAAGGCTTAATTTTCACTTACTTACGCTTACAGAATCATTCCTAACTGTTATGACTGCATAGCACACCCAGTCTCTTAACCTTTTTGATTTCTGTTCAGTTAATTATTCAGAAATGCATTTCACATATATATGGTGGAGGAGAAGCTGTAGATCCCTATTAAGTTGAACAATGCAGATATGTGCATTGCATTGTACAGTTTTTTATTCCTAAGAAATAGGTTATTTATTGCATTTCTGCCACTTTTAGGATTGCAGGGGCATGGTATAATGGTATCGTGTTTTCTTTACAGAAATTTGTTCTTATAAGGTAATTATTTGTTAATATCTTGGTTTTAATATACACTGAATTGTAGCCTTTGGGTACAGTCTAAGGTTGGCCTTTTTTTATCTGTGGTTGCTATTACAATAGTTTCTTCTGACTGTCAGATCTTTCAGGACAAGGGGCTATGCCTTCGTATTTGCAAAGCACATAATATTGAGGACATAATCTTGTCAGGCACTTTTCATTGCTACATTGACACAAATTTGCAGTGAAAAATATCAATAACAACAACAAGTAGGGTTTTTTTGAATGTATAAGTGGGACCTCGAGTCTTGATATCTCATCTCTTTTTCCCCGCTGGTGACAGTGGAGCATGCACAACTCTTTACACAAAAAAGTCATGACTGTTGTACAGTAGATGAGTTTTTAATAAGATGGGAGAAAAGGCCTTCTCAAAGACCCCACTGATACGCAAGTTCATTGGACCATTGATGTTTCCCATTAATTACAAGGCTTTAGCATATAACCATTGACTATATCTGGTTTTACTTATTAAATCCAGAACTGCTTTTTCTCTGCCTGCTGAGCAGGGAAAACTCCATGCTGTACCAGTTTCTTTTTACTTGGGGCTCCCAGTATCATCAGGATTAAAGCTGTCAGAACAGTCAGCCCTCTTTATTTTGTGGTTTTAAATACAAAGCGTAATATTGTTGCTTGAGAAATGGCATGCTTTCAATGTATTAGTTAAAAATTGCCGAGTGGACAAAACAAAAAAAGATCCCTGCTAATAGCAGGCATTGAAATATTGCTTTCACCATTTCGAGGAAAGAAGATACAACTCCGCACTGTAGATTGTTTTTATTCTACACCACTAACTTGTCTTCATTGGCTTAATCCTACACTCAAGTATAAGGAAAAACTCATGCTCAACTTAGTGAGAGTTTTGCTTCATTGAATGCAGTGCAGGGTGCCGTTTCCTCAGCTGGTGTTGTTCATGTTCTCTCCACTTATGTCAGACTAATACTAGAAGTACAGAAATAGGCCCTCTTTTTAAAAACAAAAAGATCTCACGTGGAAATGACAGTATTTCATTTTGCTTTTTTTAATTCACTGTAAAATATTTCTCTGCACTGTGTGTGCATTTATATTTGGAGATAATTGTGCCCATCCACCATACAGCACTTGGAGGTAGCTGATATATTGTGTATGAATATTTTTTTCTTGCATGTGTTTACTTCAGTTATCTCTTTGTGCAATTATTTTTTTTTTATCATCAGAGTCCTTTTTCTTTTGTTTTATCCAGGATAGTATAAATGTGTCTTTGTGATAACACTTTGTAAAGAGCAAAACTAAAATTATTTCCTCATTATATTACTTTCCTGTTTGGTTTATTTTAATTGAGAAAAGACTCTTTTGCTAGGCAAGGCTACACATACGTCATTTTATTTACCTTGTGGTTTTACTATCAGTTAAAATATGCATACATTTCAGATGTAACTTTAGGAGGAACAGAATATACTAGTAATTTATACAATAGACACTGATGATTATTGACCATTAAAGAGTAATAAAACATTTCCTGTGTGAAATAGATGTAGCATCAAATGTCTTTATTTCTGACAGTAAATGTTTCAGGTTTACTTCACAGACATTAATGCTATTACATAAAGGTAAAAACCTGGCTACACTCTAGCAAACACAGGTCACCTCTTAATAAACGAATGGAATTGCAAGCAAAAGAAAAAAATACTTTGAAGAAAGTCCCAGGCTCATGTGTATATTAACCAGAGCAGATGAAATGATTTATTGGGTTTTATACACAATCTGTAAAGGGTAAGCATTGCTAACAGAATGAGTGGCAGCCTCAGGGAGCTGAGTAGCCCCCAGGGACTAGCCTTTGTTCCTCTGGACTTGACAGGCATGTGTCCCTGTTAAATGAGGGCTTAATTTCTCTCATATGTGCACAATTTCCAAGCTCAACAAAGGCAGCCAGGACTGGAGCTATTTAAAAGAGCCAGATCAGGAGGAAGCATTCCTGGAGAAAGGGGATGCTAAGGGGCTAATTACTCACCATAGTTCAGCAACTGATTTTTTTTTTTTTTTCCCTAAGCAAGGTTTATTAACACAGAACTGCCACTTTCATTTTACATAAACATACGTTAAAATTACAAGGGTGTCATTTCTCTTTGTGAAATACCCATTTTAAAGGTCCTGCTGACCAAAAATAAAAGAAGTAGTGTGTTCATTTTATTTCAGGCCTACAATGAAAGCCATCATCTCTTAAGCTCATTTTTTTCCCTGTCCTGCATATAGTAGTAGGAGTTGTCCTCAGTGCTTACTGCATTCATGTAAATATGATAATTAATATTGTCCAGATAAATGGTTCAGCATATATAAAGCATATTAATATTAATTAAATGTCTAGTGCGGTATGCTTTTTATAAGCCTCCCACTACATATTTAAATGTGTGTTTAGAACCAGCAGACCTTTATGGTGTCTTTCAAGTAGTCTAGTGACACTACTCCATACAAGAAATAGGACATCCCTCCACCCCCCACACTTTTCTAATGTGGGGCTTGGGTCACTCCTGCGTTACTGACAGTTGGCATTCTCTGTGGAGAATAGGCCAATCATTTGACAGAGTGATGTAATTTTTTTTTTTAAAGTGTGGGAAACACAGTTTTTGGATGGTGTTGCGAAACGCTGTTGTTACTTTGAGAGAAAGATGAGCCACTCCAGTGCAACAGGTTTGAAAAAGTTGTGGTCACCATTAGCAAACCACTTTGTCAAGATATACTACGTGGTTTCAGGCTTATTTCTTATTCTGAAACAAACAGGAATCTTTCTTGTGAAACAGCCAGCCCGTTTGATTCTTCTTGATCAGAACATACTGATCCTCTTAAAATCAGAACCCAAACAGGTGGAAAAAAGTGTTCTTCCACTGCTCTGTGGGGTCATGGGCTGAATGGGCTTCAACATGGCATAGGAGAAGGCT
>VYZW01059263.1:41438-53763 GCA_013401315.1 Balaeniceps rex | reverse complement strand
GATGTTCTCTTGCCATTTACTAGCTGTAACTCTTCAAAAACTCATTTACTATAATGGTCCCTTTACCCTCCAACATGTCTGCAAGATAGATGTATGGTATCCTGTTCAATGCAGACTGCTTTGGTACATGTTGAAAAGGTTAAGATGGGAAGCAAGAAAATTTCTTACACTTTATTTATACTTAAGGAAACATGTCTTTCCTTAAGGATTAGGAAATTCTTTCCTACTTATGGAAAACAAAATAAAAAATAAAGAAATGTAAGACTATAATTAACTGCACTGGGAGTTTAGTGTGCTAATCCAAGAAGTCATTAACATTATTTATACAGGGGGAAAAAAAGGTAGTACTTCTCAGCTAGTTGTATAAAATTCAGAGATTACTTTCTACAGAGTTTGATTGCAATCCTGTTGTTCCTTTCAAAAGTGCCTGGTTTTATGTTTAGGTGCAGGAAGTAGGGCTACCTTTGCAGGCCATACAGAAAAGGCTACTGTAATAGTTTTGATTAAAACATCAGCATTTTCCGATAGTGCTATTGTAGTCACCAGTTGTTCCTTTCTGTTTAAAATCAGAGATTTGTGTTGATCTTAAATTAAACAATTTTCTGAGAAGGTGCTTTATTGCTAGAGCAGTCTGGCATAGGATAAACAGCCTTGGATAGCGTATTACCCATTGAAAAGATAATTTTTATATAATATTTTCATTGAAATATGTCTCTAGAACTACATGCTTGGCAGCTAGAAAAAGGAATATTGCAATAAAGTTACAGCTCCCATTTGAGGAATAATGTAAATTATTTTAGCTTAATTCTGTTCTGTATCTATCTGAGCTGATTTAAAATTTAGTCCTGACCATGACTCCAGAAAAAAAAACGAAAACAGAATCCCTAAAAATAACAATAAAAGGCATAAATAGAAGGAATTCTCAACAACGCCAAGCCTTTTATGTAGTCACTCTGTAAAAAAAAAGACATAGAACTGACAGATTCTTATAAATATACACAGAACATTTGCACTTTTCAAAAGAAATAAACCCAATGATGTTTACTTCCCATGTCACGTTTAACCATGTCCACTCTAAATAGCAAGTGGGAATAATATATATTTGCATGAGTACCTCTGATCCATAAAAGCACTTGCCCTGATTGTTTCACATAACAGGTTGTATGGAGCTAGCAGAAGCTGAAGTCCATAATATTGCCAGGTAAAGGGAAGAACAGCAGCAAGGGCATGTCTTGGCAGGCATTCTTGAAAATATTACCAGTACTGGGAATATTTGTTGGCAGCCGTCAAAGTGTCTATACACCTCTTGGTCTGATTTAATTTAGCTATTTATCAGTCAAAGACAATTTATTTTAATGGGATTACCCTGGAGTGGTATAAAGTTATGTCAGACCAAAGATAGAAAAGGCCCCACGGTTCACATGAGCACTGCAGAGCAGGTAACTCTGTGAATGTTACACGACACTAAACTTTACGTAGTAGGCATCATGTGGGCTAAACAAGAATCACTTGATGAATTGTTACTTTGCCAAATTTGACTTTAAAGAAGCTATTGATTACCTCCAGTCATTCAGAGTGTTTTGTGCTGTCACTTGGTGAAGCAACTATGAGATTCTGGAGTGAAGTAGGCTGCCCAATGACAGTCCTATAGGGTCTAAAGATGCGCCCCTACACATGTATTTGAACTAAAAGTATTCCCAAAGGCTTCAGACTCAGAAACCACTGCTAAACTTTAATATTTTTCCTGGTTCTCTGAACAACCTTATCAACAAACTCTTAACTGCAAATATATGAAGATGAAGACACATTGGAGCTTCGGAGGCTGCTCCTATGCCTAAACTAAATACATCTGTGCACTTTAGGCTGCTTTGTCTGAAGTGACATTGGGACTGCTCAGCTCCCTGAGATGTGACTTGCAGGATATACTTTTTCCCCCAAATTCCTAGGGTAAAAAGGCACACAAGCATTCAAGCATACTCATCTTTATGTTCAGAGGAGGTTCTTTGAATGAGTTGGCACACAGACAGAATGATGGTATAGAAATAGAGATTTCAAGCAATCAGTTCCATCAGTCTGTTCTGCATGATGCATCACCAATTACACATGTTTATAATTCATTGTATCCTAGAGAAAACTATCTTTGTTCTAATTAGGTAAGCATGGAGAAAACCTGCATTTTAATGATTTCTGGATTATAAGACAGAAAACTTAAATAAGAAAATACATTTTAAATTGCAATGAAACAGCATAGTTTCCTTTAACAGGGCACAGATGCATTTGGACTTGATTCTACTTTTTATGTAGGGAGTGATGCCATCTGAGACAATGAAGTTGCATCAGTGGGAGAATATAGATGGTATCACTAAGTTTGTAAACAACTATGCGGACATGCGAAGAATGGCACACAGGGAGAGAAGTGCTGCATATATCTTTCTTTCAAAGCAGTGAAAAGTGCAGTACTTTGTAGAACCTCATCCCTCTTTTTAAAAATCACAGAATCTAAATACAGAAAATATGCAAGGATTTTCATGTCAGTAAAGGCCCAGAGGGCACTGTGCTCACCTGGTTTTACTCCCAGAAAATTCTGATTTCCAAATAATTTTATGCAAAGTTATAGCATCAACCCCATCATCACCTGTTTGACTTTCATCTGCCTTTTCACACACAGATACACATCATGTAAACATGTATGTGAAAGCTGCAAAACAGTTTGACAAATCTAGTACTTGATCAGTGTTTTGCATCTTTATGACACCCAGAAACAAGATAGCTTCTCATGGCTTTATGTTTCATTGCATTTTGCACAGAGGTGTGGAGTTAAATGCTCCTGCTGTGTGCTGTGGTGACTCTAAGAGTCAAAAGGACAATGCAAGAAAACATCATTTGGCCTTCTGTCACCCCTGAATCTCATTCTCGCTCAGTCCTAGCAGCATCAGGGGAGGAGGTAGAGGCAGCAAGACAAGCATATGCTTCCCCAGCACGGCCTTGTCACATAGTGCTCCTCCCTTTCTTTATTGCTTTACTACCTTTCTCCCTTTGGTTGCATCAGGGTCCAAACTGAGTTGTAAAGTCTTCAGAGCAAGAAACCTGTTTTTTTGCCCCCACTGAAAAGCCAGTAGCACATCATGTAAAGTTACTGAACAAGAATAGTAATACAATTCACTCTCGTACTGCGATTAATTGTTGTACTTTACTTTCCTTGGAGCTGCCAGGGTGGCACTGTTCATTCTGAGTGATTTTTATCAGCATTACCTGCTGATGATCCCTGAGGGACATAGTGACAGATTACTCTCCAATTGCTAACCATGATCAAAATCTAAATATATAGCGAGCCGTTGACTTAAATTTTCCTCTGCAGAGTCGATTTCAGCTAGGTGCTTGATAAACTCAAGTGAAATTCATCTGCCCTGGTTTCGGTATCTAAAAGCTGGATGTCTGTCTCCAAGCTAAAGACTCTTTTTAAGTGCCTTCCGTAGTCAACATACAGAAATAGGCACTAGCTGAAGATGATTCATCCCACGTTCAGCTGGGCATCTAAGGTGGGTAAGCTGAATCACCTTTTTCTCTATACTTACTGTAAAATAAGCCAAGGGTAGCTGGCTAGTACTTAGATTTCTCACTCTACATCTAAAATTAGGTAAGATGAATCTCTCCAGAAGAGGCCATTCAGTTATCTGGCTGATATTACCCAGATATTCCTTTTTAAGACAAGTAACTTGGGTTGGCCAAAGTTATCCTCTGAAAAAATGTGCAGGATGATTCAAAAGTTCAGGCAATGGAGGACCCCTCAGTTCATTTGGTAGGGTGTCCCTGTGTTTAACTGCCTTCTGTGATAAAGCCAATAGCTTTATGTCCCATTTTCATTTGCCTGGCTTCAGCTTTCAACAATTGTTTCTTGTTTCGGGTCAGCTGTTTGGCGTTTTGTCTTTTGTAGAGGGGTCCTATGCTAAAACAAAGTGCTTTAGACTACCAGAAATTTTCTTTATGTGAAGTCTCTTGAAAATCACTCTTTAAATCATGTCTTGATTTCCTTTTTGAGAAACTAAACATGTAAAATATTTCAAATTTTGTCAGTGAGGCATTTTCTCAAATATTCTTCCTGATTCTCTTCTGTGCCCCGTTCCATTCACAATAGCTTCAGCCAAGAGAAGCAAAGAAAGTATTTCAGTATCTCCTCCTTCAGGAGTGCACACACCGTTGACCACATTTCTCACTCCCACTTGCAGCTCACCTGCTCATACCTTTGAATTCTTTGACTTTACGGAGCCATTTTAACTGACCAGGCACTGGCTAGTGACATGCAATGAGATTATTGCTGGCATGTTTTTTGCCATATAAAGCTAGCTCCTTTTTAAAATATGTTGGCCTTGGTGTTTGGCTCAGGTGCGTTAATGTGCTTTGCAAAATAACCTTACAAATATGGAGAGCACCCTTTTAGCCACTGAAAGCAGCGATGGCTTTCATGAAATGTTAAGAATTTGGCATGTATTTGAGTAAGTACTCCATGCACTCCATGCTGGAGTGCATGAGAGCCAACAGATTGCACCTGAACGGCATGGTGACGGGTGCTGCAGGTAGCCAGCTGAGGAACTACCCAGTTTAAGCATACGCTGGAACTGTACTGTAGCGGCAATAACTAACTGGTGGCAAAAGGCATTACAAAAAGCCTTCTATAGTCAAGTTGGAGGCAGCCTGCCCCACTCTGTAGCATCTACTTCATGTCCTGATGCACCCCAGACAGGCTTTCCTCTGCCTTTAACATGATGAAGGGGAAAGCAACAGGCATAGACCCTCAGCAAACCAGAGAATCTGTCTGGGACGGCTTTATGAAATAAGGCATTGCCACGTGCACATGTCTCACACGCCATGCGTAAGGACTCAGATGAGTCATTTACATTATTTGTCTCCTATTTTTGTGAGTTCTAAAAACCATCTTGTGTTGACTGTGAATTTGTCCATTTCAGCAAAGAGATTATGAATGAAGTCCAAATTCACTTTATACAGAATTTTTTCAGACATCTCTAATGAAAAATCAAGCATTCAATATGTCTGACAAAAAGGAAGAACTGGCAAGTAACCTGCAGAGAAAGCTGCTACGTATATAAAGGTTGTTGTCCGAGCAATTACTGTCTGTGCACGGGGATACAGGAAATACTTTTACTAACAAAAGTACCTTCACGTTACCGTGAGTGCCTATGTAAGCTGTGGGCTGTCAGTACTACCCTGCCATAACCAAATAGCAGAAGTTAGTATGCAGTGCTATTCTGTTGATGAAAAAACAATATTAAAATAATAATAGTGCGTTCTAACATGTATGTTACGAGAGTACTTCAGGATAACATTTAAAAGGAGCATTCTGTGATACGGCTTTACCACTCTGCGTTGAACCTGGTTCTGCCCAATGATAACAGTATGTACTTAAATCTAAGTCAGTACCATTTCCATTGTCAGCTAAACCTGTGGCTGAAATGACCCACCCCCCTTTATTTCCCAAAGCACTGTAATAAGTTTATGATAACCTGCAGCTTTTTTTTTCCTGGCACATTAGTATGAGTATTGTTTTGACATTCCCTTTTGTTGTCGTCTTTATCAATAACTTTTTATCTGTCAAGTATGGTAAAAATTAAAGATGATGTAAATGAATGTGATTATTTTTTACAAAATGTACAGACTATGATGTTGTATAGATTAATGTGTGTAAATAGATTTCCTTTTCATATTGTAATTCACTATACGTATCTTCTGATTTTGCCGTTTTGTTCTTTTCTGTTTTCAGTTTTTAATGTCACCTACCTAACAGCCTTCTCTGAGATATGTTATATATAAAGCTGTGAACAAATAAGCGTTTACATCTTTATGCTACTAGAGATAATAGTAGTTAATAGCACCATAATGGACTGAAGAGGAATCAGAGAAAAAAATTTTAAAGGTTTTGCACAGAACTTCTTTTATTTGTGTGATTTGTGTATTTATGCAATGCACTCACAAACCGTATTTTCAAAACTGAAAATGGTCATCCTGCCTTGGCAGCTCAGGGTTCCTCAGAAATGTAATTGAAATAAAACTGTATCGCATGGAAAACAAAAAGCCGAGGCTGCTCCGGCCATGGGAATGGGCACAGGGATGAGGCACACCAGCGCGAGACTGGCCGTGGTGCACTGCTGGTGGGGCCAGCAAGGGAGGTGAGCACACGTGGAGGAGGAGGTGGCACCTCGCGGGGCAGCGTACCTCCCCCAGCAGCAGCACCCAGCAAGGGCAAGGGACGGGGTGCCGTTCTGCCGTCCCTCATGGACCAGAGAATCCGTCCCCTTCTGTGCATATCTACATGTATCATGGAAGCTACATCACCAAGAGGGGTCTTCTGACCCTTTAAGAGACCTGAGCTCTCATCCTCTCCCACCTTATGTGTGTGTCTATGAGCCACATATCAGTCTGAACCCTTTTGCATTCTATTACGTGACTGCAAAGCACTTCAGTGTCCTTGCCCGCATGCACATCCTCTCTCCCCCATTGCTAACTGGGTGGCTCCCCAACCAGATCACCTCGATGTCTGCAAGTGAGCTGCTTTAGGGCTGATGAGCCTGGACGTGCGGCAGAGCCAGGGTGCAGGTGAGCAGCGGGGCTGGCAACTGGACTGATTCCCATCAGTGCTGGCAACAGCACCTGCAGGTTTCCATGGCAAGTCTGAGTCCTGTCAAATGCAAAAAGTAGATCCCTTTAAAAAATTCTGGATAATTTTAACACTATCAATGCTGACAGGATCCTGTAGCTAGAGAAATGGATGTCCCCAGAATAAAAGCAAAAATCAGTGTATTGGGGAGGGGAGAGAGTAAGGGAGTCTGCACTCAAGAAGCAGCTTAAAGAAGCCAACACTTCTATTACAACTTCTGCATGGTTATGCTAGGCTGTGTCGGCTGCAGGAGTCTCTTAGCTCTGTACCCGTATCCACCGGCCCGCAAGCAGGCTTGAATGGAGCACAAAGCTCCCCGTTTTCTCTGACTGTACCAAGAAGATTCTAACTGGGACATTTGGAGAGGTAAAGGAGATCAGTGCCTGGGGTAGTGGAACAGTCAGAAAGACTGGCTGCGTGCCTCTCCCCTCCTCTCTGTAAGAGAGCCCAACCAAAGAACTACAGCAGACAGCAAAAGAAAAGGTATTGCAAACTGTGTGTGTTTATGTACGTGTGCATGTAAGTTTGGGTGTGGACCATAGAACGAGGTTGCTTTTATAGGACATCTTGTTTTCCCTTGGCAGCGCATAAGCCAAATCCCAATCTAGCTCCCAATTCCAGTTCCGTTCTCTTGCACCCGGGCAGAGGTCGGCCCTTAGGTGACAGAGTGACAGTCTAAAAGGAGATTTACACAGGCCATGAGGAGGAACCGGGTGCTTGGAGAGAGGCCTGAGAGCCTGTGCTCTGGAAAAGCAGCAACCTACACCGCAAGCCGCAGTCTGCTGTATAAAGGCAGAGTCTGTGCGCAGCCTCCCTGCAACGCTGCCGTCTCAGTGGCGTTTGGGGGGTGACTTCTACTGCAGGGACTCCATAGCAAGATAGAGGTCGTTCCAGTTTGCAAAGGGCATTCCTTGGAGTGCACAGTGCTGTTGAGTTAATACAAAGTTCCAAATAATCAGCCCCTGTGTGTCCAACTCAATAAAATAAAATGCTTTCTATTAATTAAGTTCTATTATTTATAATTGACTGTATTTGAATACCCTCATCTTTCCTTAACAACATAGGCTGGGATATATCGTGAGCTAGCTGATGTGCAATTTAGGTTGAACTATTGTATCAAACCATTTAATAAGTACGTATATGTTGTACGAAACTAGTTATAGATTTTTCGCATAGGAAAAATAAATATTTTTCTAGTAATATCCTACAGAATATAGTCAGTGCCCTAGGATATTCAATTAAATATGAATATTGGATTTGGAAGACAAAAGAAATCAAAATGAAGAGCCGTGCTTTATGTTGAAGCCCTTCTGTATTTCTGAGCTGCTGCCTTTGTAATTGAGACCGCTTCTCAACACAATCCTGTTAAGCTGTGAAATTCTCTGTTCAGAAAGGCTTTATTTAGCAATAGCCCTCAGCCACTGCTTATCCCTTGTTTCCTGCTTACATTCTTCACCTGCTCTTAATTAGCGCCTTGGGCTTTGGCTGCCTGTCTCTGTAGGATATGAAAAAACACTCTGCAAATAATGAGGGAATCAGTAAGCAAGTTTATAACAATATAATTAATAATGGATCCTGACTACTAGGGGACTTTTTTGTTATATGGAGCTGTATTCATGAGAAGCAATTTGAAAATTAAAGTATAATCTGAGTACTACAGAAAATGGTGCTGTAGAGGATGATTGTGTCTTAGCCAGGCGATGAATTGGACAATTTAATCATTCCTGCAGATTCTAGCTTCTGTTATTCAGATAAGTACCCAAACCATATGGCCTCTGTTAAAAAACACTTAACTTGACCTTATTACTCAACAATAAAAACATGAAGAAAAATACTGTTTCCCTCAAATACACAGCATCTTTAACGAATCATTTTCATTCTGCCTATAAAGACCGTAACATCCTGTTTCTTGGATTAGGACAATAATTTATCAATTTAGACACTCCAAAGTACCATTTTGTCTTGTAACATACGGAGTTAATACTGTTAATAAGTTTTTTAAAAATCCTTTAAAAGCCCAGCATGTACCTTGCTCAGGGTACAGCTCTGGTTACTCGTCCCGGTGCCCCGAATATGAGCTGCCTACAGCTTGGAAGACACAGGCAATACTGTTTTTTTGTCATTTAGGCCCAGTTAATTTCTATCTAACTTTAAACATCTCAGTTAAATGTTCTATTTATAAATCCCCTTTTTGGCTGGATGCAAAGCCAAAAATCCAGCCCGAGCGCTGATCCTGCCTCTGGGATATCTCACATCCTGTCCCAAGGGAGGGCTGCACTTGGACCTGCCTGACGCCTGTGAGGGGCTGCAGCGGGGAGACCCGTGTCCCCGCAGCGGGTTCAGCGAGCCCTGGCAGCGCGGCCACCCCTCATGCAGACATTTCCCTCTCATTGGCAGTCTGACAGGGTTGTGCGACAGATATGTTGAAGTTTTCCCATTCTTTCAGCTGCTTATGAAACCTGAATCTTAATTTAAACTGGGTGATCACTAGTTTTATTGTCCCACTCCCATGACATTCAGTAGGAAGATATTTACTTTACAACCTTCTCTAGCTTCACTGCAGTGAAATATTGAATTTATAGCAATGCTTTGAAACAGCCTAATGAGGCGGGGGAGGGTTTTATTTAAAAGGATTAGTAACAACTGTTCTTGGATGCACAAATGTTAGCAGAAGGAGTTTCTTGTGGTTCTGCTACCTATGCAAATTTCCATACAAAATCAAATATTGACTGGCATTGGATAAACTGAGGCTGGAAGTCAGAAAGCTGTTTGTAATCCCCAGAGGAGTGAGGTTTTGAAAAAGCCTTATGGCATCTAAGGAAAATTCCACTTTTAGATTCCTGTCTATATGGCTTAGAAGGAGTGATATAGTGTGAGTCTAAACCAGCAGGGGATTAGACCTCATGACCCATGCACTTACACTTCCTACGCTCCCATAAGACTATGGAATATTAACTGTATTAAGAGTTTTGGAAAGAAATAGGAGAAGTTAGAAAAAAGTTATAAACTTTTCCAAATCTGAGAGTTTAAACACGTAAATGAATCACAAAAATCATTAGATTTTGATCCTTTGTCAATTGCTATCATAAAACTCTCTATTAATGCTATTTCAGTCGCTTGTTTCAGCTGTAGATTCAGTATGACATGGCTCCTTTGTTCCTGGATGAACAGAAACTGCTGTTGACGTAGATGCTTTGGAAGAAAATGTGAGTACTATAAAGAGATTTTTAGTCTAAGTTCATCTTCTCCCTCTATTGTGCTCTGCATTCATCCCTAGCCTAGAAAAGTTCTTCCAATTACCTATTCATATACTGATCCATGAATAGTACAACTGTACTTCTATATATGTTCTCCAAATGTCTGGGCTGAATAGTTTATTTCCTCTGAGTAGTAATTATTCATCTCAGCATTTGGCAATGTTTTTGAGTGGTGTTAACTTTCCTCATGCAATGTGTCATCAGGTTTAAAAAATAGTGGTTTCTTTGGACAATCTGGATATTGAAGTATTTGGTTGGCTCACAGGGTGGAAAGTGGATTCTGCCCTTCATGACTAACTTGCAGTCGACTGTTTCAGTACATTTTAAAAATTCAGATTAACTCAAAATGATGAATTAACTCAAAATGTAGAAAAACATACAGAAAAAGAATGTGAAGTTGGGGAATAAAATAATAAAATGGGGTCAAAGCTAGAACCTTACTTTGGGGAAATAAGATTATACTTTAGGAAGATGGAAGACCGAAGGGAAGCTTGGCTTGGGGGGGCATATGTAGTACGAGGTGGGCGGAAAAAGAGTTGTGGTAGGAAGTCAAGAGCTTTGCTGAAGATCCCTTTTGAGTCAATCACTCCTTGGGGAGCATTTTCATGGGGAATTGTGAATGGTCTTCCAAAAAACTTGACATTGTATACGTATGAAGCTAAACTAGAAGCTAGATTTTCAGAAATGTGCACTGCATATAAAACCTGAGCAGTTTTGCTCCAGATTGCAGCTAAGTTATACAGGCTGAAAAGTTGAGGTATTCAGGTACAATCCACCTGATGTTCTATATTTTCTCTCCTCCTAAGTAGAAATTTTATGTATTTTAGGTGACATGAAGGCCATTTTTTTGCTCTCTACATACGACAAAATGAAAACTTTTCTGAGTAAAGAATAGAGTTGGGGTTGTTCAGCCTGGAGAAGAGAAGGCTCTGGGGAGACCTTACTGCGGCCTTTCAGTACTTAAAGGGGGCCTATAGGAAAGATGGGGACAAACTTTTTAGCAGGGCCTGTTGCGATAGGACAAGGGCTAATGTTTTTAAACTGAAAGAAGGTAGGTTTAAATTAGATATAAGGAAGAAATTTTTTACCATGAGGGCGGTGAAACACTGGAACAGGTTGCCCAGAGAGGTGGTAGATGCCCCATCCCTGGAAACATTCAAGCTCATGTTGGATGGGGCTCTGAGCAACCTGATCTAGTTGAAGATGTTCCCGCTCATTGCAGGGGGTTTGGACTAGATGACCTTTAAAGGTCCCTTCCAACCCAAACTATTCCATGATTCTGACACTGATTCATCTGCTAAGACAGAAAAGGCAAAAGCCTTTCACACCACCAGACCAAGAAAGCATTGTTACACCAATATGCAAATAAGGTAATATATTTGGGAGTTATAAATCATGATTCTTGGTCTCATCACCAAACTTAAACACTGTGGTATTAACTATGTCAGCTGAAGGATTATGTTTGCTGTGATTCCCAAAGCCAAAATCAGTAATGGAAAAATAAAATTCTCTAAGCTTTCATACAGCCTGAAGTATTTCCACTGTATCAGAGATTTTCTTCTGGACCCAGCATGGCTTTATTCTTCCATTCTCCCAAATCAAAACACAATAATTTTGGCATTCACTTTTTCAACAGTGTCCAAGTTGTACCTGTTTAATTGAAATGATTCACCGATGGTACAATCCCAGTAGCCAGCAGGCTGCTAACCATCAAAATATAGCTCAAAACCAGCTAAGCAGAATGCCAGTTTTTTATGATGACTCATTAATTTGCCCTTCAGTTTTCTACTTGCAAATAGCTAACGTTTTGTTTCTTTATTAATATGGCTTAAAGTTTGCCATCTGCCTTCGTAAAGCCATACATTTCAGACATGCAGAGTCAAATTCCTGCAAGGTAAACTATTACCTATCGCAACCTCAACTATGTCTCTGCTATTCCTGACATATTAATTCAAACTGTTCTTCATGTCCCTCAGCAACAGGGACTAAACAACCTTCCCAGGGCAGAAATCCCATCAGGGAAGGTTTCTGTCACAAGCTGTGGCTGGTGAAAGGTCTCTGCTTTGTGCACAGCCCTTCCTCAAGTGGGATCCAGAGGTGTCCTGGTATCATAATAGTTCTTTGCGCGAAAATAATTGCTGCTCTAAAATAAGTCTTCTGCAACATGTTTTAGTTCAGCTTCTGCAATGAACAAAACCAAAAAGCAGCAAAAAGCATCTGGATATCTGTTTACCATAAATTTTTATTGCTTTAAATATTCAAATTTTCAGCTACTGCTCTGCTGTATCTGTTGGGGGCATACAAGTGACAGTATGGTACCAGCTAGGAATATATGCCTGTCTCCTGCAAAGGAACATGCTCTCAGGCCCGTTCAAATATCTAGCTGAGTACATTTCAA
>VYZW01059263.1:0-35105 GCA_013401315.1 Balaeniceps rex | reverse complement strand
GGACTGCAAGTTCTTCCTCAGAGTACAATGGCCTTTCATAGTCAATGATGCTGCTAATACACCAGTCTTTCACTCTCTCATTTATTCTCATAGAAACATAGAAATGTGGTTGGAAAAGGTCTCTGGATCCCTGGTCCGGTCCTCCTCTCAGAGAGAAAGTGTTGCCACCCTGGATGATGACAGCTTTAGCTTTGTCTAGCCAAGCCTTGGAACCTCCAAGGATGGCCCTTTTGTTCATAGCCAAAGTTTATAGTGACAGCCCTTTGCATAATGGGCTTCCGTCTCACGTTATGTTTAATCCCATTTCTAACATTTTGATCCTCAAGTGCCATGCAACTATTTTTTCTTTACACAACAAATCCCTCTATAAGGATGATTTTTCTTGACTTTGTGTCATCATCAGGTTTCATTAGTAAATTCCTACTTTTCTGGACCAAGGCCTTATGAATTTAATTCATGATTACTGTTAAATAAGATTAGTCTCTAGACTGATTCCTGAGGAATTCCTCCAATATCTCCCTCCACCCTAAATAGAATTGTCTGCCATTTCAACCTTTTTCCTACACTGTTTATACTAATCCCCATCTTCTCTGCCTAATTCACATTTTTAGACAGTCACATGCCAAATGTTTCACACTAATTGAAGTACATATAGCACTCTCTTCGCCTAAGAGATCAGCTGTTATCAAACAAGGATATTGGATTTTCCAGCACAGTTAGCTGTGGCAAACTCAAGTTTGATTTCCTCCCATTTTCTATTTATTCCATTCCTTGAGTTATTTTTTCCTTAAAAAAAAAGAGGTGTTTTAAAGCTTTTCCATCCCATTCAAGTCACACTACTCTTGTAGCTGATGTCATTTCCTTCCATATATATAGTTATTATGCCTGCTATTCTCTAGACATGTGATACAAGTTTGGTGCTTTGGACTATAGACTTTTGTTAGAGGACTTACAGTTTTGTGTGCCAGTTAGTGATATGAATTTGTAGTTGGCACTTTTAATGGCAAGTGACACTCTGACCATGAGCTGACTCCTGTGCTGATGAATTAATTCAATCGATTTAATGCAGTTATTCAAATCTGTTTCTCAGAAACATATATAGCTACATGCTGGTAACTAGTTAAATGACTAGAAATGCATTTGTGTTTCTTTTCTGGCCAGAAAGGGGCCATTTTTTAAGTCTCTAGCTCCAAATTCTTGTTTATAGAAACAAGTGGAGATGTCCCTGAAATGTGTACTATTGTAAATGGGGACAGAGTTGGTTTACCAGTTCCCATGCAGCTATGGCACACTTGAAGGGTGGCAATGATTCTGACCCTGTGAGCTGCACACCAGATATTTCATGCGGTCAAGAGCCATGAGTAACATTCCACATATCTCAAAAATCATGCGAATGGGTGGCATCATAACAGCTTCCATGGCTTCCCCTATTTCCATCCAGTTTGAGGCTTTTCAGGGTCCTATGACAATATCATAACTAGTCCCACTGGTGGTGGATGGCTCATTTCCACCCAAAAGCCACTCAATTTATCTACCAGCCCTCCTGGCAGTCCCATGGGTCTGTCCTGGCATGCAAGCACACTCAAATGATTTGCTGGCTGAGTGCAGCTTGAGAACAGTCATCATCATTTTTGAAAGTACGGGTTATCATTTTAGAAGTTAATTGAAATAATATTTGAATGTCAACTTGTCCTCCTTTTCTGCTTGCTTCAACTGGAAAATATACAGAGCTCTACCTGTCTCCAAAAGGAGCAAAGTCAAAGGCATCTATAACTGGAAGTATAGCTGGAAGTACGCACCTAGCATGATTCTCCATGACAGTGCAGCCTTGCAAGGCAGAGTGGGAGAAACTGCAGGGCAGCACACCACCAGCTAGTGTCTGAGCTCATCAAGGCACCCTTCGTGCATCCCCAGAACCTCCTTTGCCTTTCTGGTCTCCGTGCTTTTTCTCTGCTGGTCATAGCTGACCTTCCCAATTGTGCTGAACTGAAAGCAAGGTGCAGAGGACTTGGCAAGCTGTCCGTGGAAGGTATGCATTCCAGCCTGAGGAAAGCAGGAGTTCATCATTAAAGACTTGGTAAATAGCGACCTGCTCATAAAGAACAAAAATGGAAGTAGAATAGGTTGGAAACTCATGAGCATTTTGAAATGGCAGGAGCCATGTTACCCAGCATCTGAAATACATTTAAATTACTATAAATGTTGTGGATCAATGATCACTAAACTGCATACTGGAAGGAAACTGGTGATATAAAAAGTAATGAGAAAAGCCAGAACTGAACATTAGTAATTTTCTTCATAAAAAGCAAGTTTCCATGACTCATTCATATACTATCAATTACATGTGTTTAGAGGCTGAATTTTAAGATTAAAATAGTCAACTAAATTTAACTGTGCCATTATCTTTATGTTCTTGCAGAAATGTTTTGCCCTGGCAATTGCAGAGAACAGCAAAGTGATTGTGAGCATAGGTTATGATAACATCCGCCCATAAATTGCATTTACTGCTTATATAAACGTGTGGATAACATTGAGGGTTTTTTCCATTCTTCTAAATATTTGCTTGCCAAGGTGACACTGTTTAATTCACATCTCCAAAGAGCTTTATTTTTACAGATGCATTTTTAGTCTTTTCATAAAGATGTTATTTATTTGCAATGTGAACTGAACTTCCTAATGTCCTGGACTGCGATGTTTAGAGATTGCAGCAACCATACTGGCTCATGTTAGGCATGATGATTTTCACTTCAGTCTTGGTTTGTGTTCACCTGGGAATAACTTCTTTGATATACGATATCAATCCAGAGATAAGCCCAGGTGATTAGTTTGTCTCTGGCAGGAATTTGTGGTGGATGCGGGGGGAAAAGTGTTGGGAAGAAAACTATGTATAAAATGATTCTTTCCTGCATGTGTTCTCCCAGTTTGCAGCTTATAGTACTCTGGGAATATCCCGAGTCAAAGTTCCATGCAGCACCTGCTTACTAGTTAATACTCACTGTTAGGTTTGTCCTCCATGAATTGGACTGAACACAATTATATCTTTTTGATCACCACAACATCCTCAAAGTCTGAGTACTACAACTTCTGAACATGAGCCAGCAGTGTGCCCAGGTGGCCAAGAAGGCCAACAGCATCCTGGCTTGTATCAGAAATAGTGTGGCCAGCAGGACTAGGGAAGCGATCATGCCCCTGTACTCAGCACTGGTGAGGCTGCACCTCAAATACTGCGTTCAGTTTTGGGCCTCTCAGTACAAGGACATTGAGTTGCTGCAGCGTGTCCACAGAAGTGCAACAAAGCTGGTGAAGGGTCTAGAGCACAAGTCCTATGAGGACCGGCTGAGGGACCTGGGGTTGTTTAGCCTGGAGAAGAGGAGGCTGAGGGGAGACCTTATCGCCCTCTACAACTACCTGAGAGGAGGTTGTAGTGAGGTGGGTGTTGGTCTCTTCTCCCAAGTAACAAGTGATAGGACGAGAGGAAATGGCCTCAAGTTGCACCAGGGGAGGTTTAGATTGGATATTAGAAAAAATTTCTTTACTGAAAGAGTGGTCAAGCATTGGAACAGGCTGCCCAGGGAAGTGGTCAAGTCCCCATCCCTGAAGGTGTTCAAAAAACATGTAGTTGTGGCACTTCGGGACATGGTTTAGTAGGCACGGTGATGTTGGGTTGATGGTTGGACTAGATGATCTTAGAGGTCTTTTCCAGCCCTAATGATTCTGTGATTCTGTGAATTTCACTACACATTGTCTGAAAAAGTAATTATTTTTATTTTAACACAGTAACCTAATAATTTAATTGGGTGTGCCTTAAGTTTTATATTATGAGAAGTTGTGAATAATGCTTCCCTTGTTGCCCATTCGTGAGTTGACTCTAGGGTACCTCTCTGTGGTCATCACTCTTCTAAACAAGGAAGTGACAGGGTATTGTCCTGGTTTGGGCTGGAATAGAGTTAGTTTTCTTTGTAGCAGCCCATAGGGTGCTGGTTTGGATTTGTGACCAAAACAGCATTGATAACACACCAATGTTTCAGCTATTGCTGAGCAGTGCTTACACAGCGTCAAGGCCTTCTCCACTTCTCACACCACCCCACCAGTGAGTAGGCTGGGGGAGCACAAGAGGTTGGGAGGGGACACAGCTGGGACAGCTGACTCCAACTGACAAAAGGGATATCCCATACCATGTGACGTCATGGTCAGCAATAAAAGCTGGGGGACGAAGGAGGATGTTTGGAATTACGGCATTTGTCTTCCCAAGTCACCATTACATGTGATGGAGCCCTGCTTTCCTGGAGATGGCTGAACACCTGCCTGCTGGTGGGAAGTAGCGAATGAATTCCTTGTTTTGCTTTGCTTGCGTGCGCAGCTTTGGCTTTACCTATTAAACTGTCTTTATCTGAACCCACGAGTTTTCTCACTTTTACCCTTCCATTTCTCTCCCCATCCCACCGGGGGAGAGTGAGTGAGCAGCTGTGTGGGGCTGAGCTGCCTGTCAGGGTTAACTCGCAACAGCTATTTAATCTGTCCTGATATGGTAGATGCTCTGTCCCTCTGATCATGTTCTTCTTCCCTCTTTGTATCATCTCTAGCTTTGCTGCATCCCTTTTCCAATAGGAATCAGAGCTGCACACATTGATAAAGAAGTGGGTTCACCATTGATTTCTACAATGACTTAGTGATGATTTCAGTTTGTTAAGAAATACATATTAAAGGATCTTAATTAAAGATCCTTACTTAATATTCTCTTTGACTTTTTACTACCACTGAGCACCAAGACAGTGTTTTCACAAAATTGTCTAAAAGCACTTTTCTGAGTGGCTATAGTTCATGTATATGTGGCTGTAGCCGTATATACATACAGCTAGGGGTTTTATTCCCCATCTGCATTCTTTTGTCAGGAGTAGCTTCCAGAATAAAACTGACAAAGCGAAATGAACCTCAGAAAAGAATACATCAGCGATTTCTGAACACCGTCCATAACATATTCAATTTCTTCTTTTCAGAATGCCCTACCTTGAAAGCCTTACAACACAGAAGTCCTATGGATTTACATGAAATATTTGAGCAAAAAAGAATTGTTGAACATGAATCTGAATCATTCTATTAGCAGAATATTCTTTCATGTAACATTTGGTCTCTCTTTTCATTATATGGCATAATAGGAGTATTTTGAGTTGATTGAAAAGTAATTTACAATCGGTAGAAAACAGAACATAAAAAGCCGAATTTAATATCCATTTCTTTTCACATCCATCTCCTGATGAACCTCTCACTTTTTTCCTCACGTGATTTTGCCCTGTCTTCGGAAATACTGCAATTACAGTCAAGTAAAATCAATACAGCCCTTAATTAGAATAATTTGATTCCTAAGGAAATGGAAAGAAAAAGAAACCCAATAATTAAAAACAGTTACTTCAGCTAGAGATTTTTGGTATGGCTGTATTTGGCGAGCTTGTAACAGAATGCCTCTTCCTTCAATAGAAATGGTTTTATCTAAATGAACAAAAAGAAGAAATTCTAATTCTCAAATGTTAGCTATAAGTCCTTTCCACTAACAGTCATGATCAGAAATAGTTGAGAGGTGGTGAGAGGAGTTTCAGTTAAAAGCAAGTCATTCTTGCTAGTTTATCATGGATCATCAGAACAGTTTATAAAATGGGAAAATATGAACAGTTGAATAATCTCATGGAATTTATGTTAATTAAATTGGGTGAATAAAGATAATCTAATGAAGGACTTTTCTAGAGAGACACAGATTAAATGGTTGTCAGGTGTTTTAAACCTAACAGACATCCTGCTATGTTTCTGTTTACAAGTATGTAGTTATTAGTAATAGGTAATAAGATAAGGCTATGTCTTATCCTCAGGAACATCTGAGAGCCTAAAGCAAGGCCTCCCAAACTCAGTTTAACTGAATGACAGGATCAGTTTGAAAAATATTATGGTACATGAGTGTCTGTGGTTGCTTCCCCTCTCTGCCAAGTCCTGATGTGTCTTGAGCAACAGCTACCTTTGGAGCCACTGAACTGCAAGAGCCAGCACTGATGTGGGTAGGAGATACTTCTTTAATCACTGCATTTTGACTAACCAGTATCCATCTTGCCAAGTCCTGCCAAAGTCTGGTTTAATAATGAAAATAGTGTTTTTTCCGTTCTGTTTCTGTCTTCACCCTTTCTTCCATGTTACAGATTCTTTCCTTGCTCTTTGCTTTTTCCGATATCAAATACTGATTTGATGGTCATTCCAACCCGCAATTCCTATAGCTATTCTGACTTTGGCTTTTTCATAAATGCAGTGCACATACAATTATGATACTTCATAATTTCAGAACTTGTGAAAAACAAACCTGCAATGGTGGAAAGGTCATTATTCTCTGCAGGAGCATTGAGGGGCAGGAATACAGCCTTTAATTTCATCTTTTTATATAGTTGGCTTAACAGTTCATATAATTTTATTTGGGGATGCTTGGGTCATTTGTTGCTTTTATTTAACTGTTTGTTGCTTATTTTGCCATTGCACCTACAACGATTCAACTTTTAAGAAGATGATATTTTAGTACTGTACACTCAAGTGACTTTAAATTCTCCAACACAAAAGATTCTATTTCTTCTTCTGTGCTTTTGCAATAAATAATTCTTTCAGAACCCACATTTTAAGGAGATAATGGGTTATTTTTCTCTGGAGTATTCCCCAGACCAGGGATAAGAAGCATGGCTCTCAGATCAGCGTTTCTCAGAGGAAGTGTGTCTTTCTTGCAGTCCCTGAAGGACATAACTTCATATCACACTATTGCCATGGAAGTGTTTTGTCATCGGGCTCATCTCAGACATAAATGATTTGCTGCTATTGACGAAGCAGGGTTGTGATTTTCCCCACACTAGATGGTTTTATACTGCCTTCGCCATTGTGATGAAAATCCTCAAAGCAACTTTAAACTGGCAGTTTTAATTTCTCTTTTAGTCACTTGATGCTCTGAGGTACTTCTTTAGTTTCTGTGAAATATTTGTGAAACAAACCTGAATGCTATGCTGATGTCTTAAATAAAATGTGGTTATCTGGAATTCTTCTGGTGCTTTTAGTCTTTTTCATGTTTAATTCTTAAATAAAGTCTTTAGATCTTGAAAAATATCACCAAAAAACAATGTTTCTTCCCACCTGTCCCCGCAGGCCTGGTCTCCAGGCAGAGGGTTGGGGTCCCACAGGCCAGCAGCTCCCTGTGGAGGGATTCGGGGGCCGCGGGGGTTCCTGGGCAGGCAGGGCAGGCAGGGCCTCGCAGGCAGGGCCCATCCCACCCCCAGCCAGCAAAGCTGGGGGGACAGCGGGGGCAGCCCCAGCCCCGAGCATCGGGCACCTCCCTGGGGACAGGGACAGCCAGGAGCCTCTCCCCACAGCCCCGGGATGGGGACACGCGCAGCCCCTGGCAGCAGCAGCAAAATCCCTGACACGGGGCCACTCTCAGAGCCATGACAGCCTGTTTTTTCTGGATTTAGTAAGGATTATTCTTGAACAATGCCAGATAATAAATTTCCCTCTTAATATAACTTATTTGTAGCGTTCCTCATTAAGAACCACTCACAGCGTTCAAGGCCCATTCTTACTTGCCCATTTTTCATGTATTATGCACATAGCAAGGGTTCCAGGGCGGGGGTTTGCCTGATGAAGGTTTCCATGAAAATGCAACGTGTTTCTAAATGTATTCTCAGCAGACATTTATCTATTAATATTAGCATGTGGTTAAAAGAAATCTATGAAATGCCTCATTTGCTAAGTACTTTGGTGAACTGAGTCGAGGCATAAATTGCCAAAGTAAATAAATCCATTCAAGTAATTCCAAATCTGCCTGTTCTGACGTTTTTCAAACAAGGCCTGTATTTGTGCAGCGTCTTGCAGTCTGCCGTTGTGCTTGTCGTGTGCCATTTGTAGAGCAGGTAATTAAATTGCTTCATGGATAGTCTCAAAATTTGCTCAATGAGTTTAAAACAAAGCTTGGTTTTATGGTCGTTTCATATCTCAACATTAATAAGATTATTCTGAGATCAAGAAAAATAGTAATTTTTTAAAAATTTTTTCATTAGCTGCCCAAGGAAAACAAGTGGAATATATGGATTGTTAACCTCACGCTCAGTAGCTCATACTTAAACCAATGCATCCTCAGCAATAAAAGTCCCAGTAAAATACATCAGCGTGTATGGACACCAGGGATAAGCGATGATGAAGATCTGTGCAATGCCAGCTGAGTTGCTGCCGGGTTACTACAAAGCTATTTTAGTTAATTTGATGGCACAATATCCCTGGTTCAGTGTATTCAGTGAATTCAGTGAATTAGTATTGAATTAGTTCAAGTTACAAGGAAGTGCCTCAGAAGCCAAGCAACATTAGATAATTACCATAACGTGCTGACAGGATAATCTCTTTTTTTTCATAGACCTTGAGTAAGCAAATCACTCATGTGCGTGCTTCCCTGGCAAAGCATTTATCTTCTATTAAGAATCCAATACATGAGCATGTGCCTGAGATACAGTATGACCAGTCATCACCTGTTTTTCAAGAGATTTAAATAGGCTTTGGATCAAGTCCCAGACTGCAGTGGTCGAGTTCCTTACAATACTCCCTTAACTGATAAGAACCTGAAAATGTCCTGAAATTTTATTTTTTAAGATCTACATAACTCAACAGAGTGAAGAGAGGACATACAACACTCCATAAAGTTAAGTATTAGTGTGCTACTTCCTGGTCCAGCAAAATATTATTACATATTGTTAAAAATATCTTCAATTGCTTCTGTTTTCCAATTCTTTGTGCTCATGGTTTGGTACTAAAAGCAACACTCAAGAATGGGCTGAAGTGTTCTTCGGACACAAATGTTCAATGTACATGTCACTCAATCTGGGAGTTTTTCAAGCGGACTACAGACATCAGCTCATAGTTATAATGCTTTCATGTGTGCTAGTGCACAGTTTACATAGGCAAATAACCACTTGCAGCATTTACATGACTCAAGGTTGAAGGCCTTTGAAAATGTCACCTTCATAGAGCCTAAAATGAAAGAAGAATCAGAGACAGTTGCAGAATGACATCAAGAGCTTTTCACTAATAGAAACTGCGGTATTGTATTTCTACCGGAAGCAAATAACAAATGCAAGAGTTATTTCCTTTGTTATCCTTCATATGAGATATGTTGCTAACACAATACTGAGTGCATGTGTGAAACAAATCAAGTCATTTCACACACAGCAGTCGTTTAAGCGTCTATTTATTTAATCTTGGTAAGCACAACCTACATCCTTATGCTGCTGAATTCAATTGATTTCATTTGTCTGTTCATCTTGCTGCAGAAATGGATGTCTTTAGGCAAGATGTGACATTTAGTGTTCTATAATGAAATAGCACTGACCTACATATATGCCAGCAATAGCATAAGGAACACTATACAAAGAATATCAGAAGTTCATTTCCTCCAAATTTTGTTTAATGAGTTATTTGAAAATGTTTGATATATTGTTGGTAAAGGCTTATATGTACGTGCAATGCTTCTTTAGTCACTTCTGGTCATTTTTATGCACCTTGTGAGGCTGTCTGTCAGCTCTCAGTAACATCTATACTAAAGGTTTTGTATGTCTTAGTTTGCAGTTTTATAATTTACAGGGAAAATGGTTGTTTGACATTTGTTTCTGCAGAATGGACTACCACCAAACAAGATGGGCAGTATAGTTTAATGCAATATAGCTAAACCCAGTACTAAATGCCTTTTAGTTAATGTGCTAACAAGCACTCCATGCAGTCTTAGAACAGTGACAGAGATAAGAAACTTGTATCCGTAGCAGCAATTCACAGTAACCAGTCTCTATTTCTACTTACTCTCTGTTGTAAGGAAACAGCATAAAAAGTTCCGCTCAGCAGGGAGGAAAGAAGCTAGTATCCCACTTGCTGCTTTTCTTAATAAGAAAGTGGAGTGATTAATCATTAAGGAACAAAATGTAATATATTTTGTGGGAACAAGGATGCTATCAGTAAGAACAACACAAAGGGCACCTACACAAGTAGCAAATCCATGTTAAACAATGTTGGGCATTATGGCATTTTGGATAAAAATCAAGACTGAATTCCTAGCAGTTTTCAAATCTGAGAATATTTTTCATTTTTCTAATGTCTGTGTAAGTGTCTTGAGGTAGCAAGAATATCTTCTACCACCTCTGAAACCAAACCCTCAAAACATTTTTAGTGATATTTATTCCCTTTTTAAAACAGTGGGTTTACCCTGCAAAGTGACAAAGTTCAAATGATCTTATTCGGCTTGCCACTTTACCCATGTGTTCAGTCGCAGAAGCATATTTCAACACCGTACTGTTAATGTTTGCTTTGGGGTTGTCTTTTCATTATTTCTTTCAATTAGCTAGAGTGTTTTATGATTATTTCTACAACGGCAGACCACACACACAAAAACCACAGCTCTTAGAGAAGCAGCAGAAGACATGCCAAGACAGTAACTGTTAGCGCAAGAACTCAGGTTGTTAATTTAGTTCTTCAGGTTGGAATCATGAACATAGGTCAATGCTCCCTTATTCTTTAACCTAAACTGGAGACTGGGATGTGAATCACCTTATGAAAACCTGCTTTTAAATAGCTGTCTAGAGAGACAGAGAGGCTTCTTTTCTCATTCTCTGCAAGGGAATTTTCTCATTTCCTTTTGCAAGGCACAAAGGCTAATAGAGAAAATAAGATGGAGGCTGATGTTTTAGAAGTTATTGGGGCTCCAGTCCTGACTCTCACTGCTGCTTATGTTTTCTGTACTGAAGACCATTGATTAAAATACATAGGTGATGGGGTGTGACCATACCCCAAGCCCCTTCTCCCAGAAAGACTACTCATCAACAGGCAGCACTTTGGTTCCTATTTTGTGACTCTCCATTTCAGTCTAATGGCTTAGCTTCACTAGGAGGGATGAAGGGCTGCCCCATTTTATAATCTGGTGTTAGTCTTTAAGCAAGAGAATGATAGCACATACGTATGCGACTGAATTGTCTAAATAATTGTTTGCTTAAAATCAAGTCAGTGCTGTACAAAATAGGTTCCCAGGGTTACAGTTACAGCTCCTTCTGTAATTGGCCAGGAACAAGAATGACAGGAAGACGGTGACTCTAGGACTGTCTCCTTTCTGTTGTCCTCATGAAAACAGGAACCCCTGGACCCATCTTTTTCTTCGTGGGGCATTATAGATCTTCAAAGAAATTCTGTGTTTATCAATATGCATTGGACTAATTTCCATCCTCCCATTTTACAGGGTTCTTTTACACTCAGGACCACCATGTCCTTGAGCAATGACATCTTGTGAGGGATGAAACAGCTGAACATTTGTCTCAAAGCTTGCCGACAAGGAGATAACAGAATCTTGCAGGAGATTGTGCAAGATGTTATCTACTCACACGATCGCAAGGACGATCACCAGGAGCCTCCCGTTTGATGTAGATAACAGGCTGTAGGAATATGCACGCGGTTGGCACCTGAAACCCGGGATATGGGAGAGGCTTAGAGAAGTGCCATCGCCCTGGGTTGCACAAGCTGGAATTGTTGCCTCAGGCACGCATCCTGTAAAAGACCACTGCCCCAGACCCTGTGGGAGATCCCACTTCTGACACCACCACCAAAGACCCCGTTGGTGATCCCCCACCACGGTGATCCCCCACCATGGAGATCTCTCACCACCGAAGACCCCAGAAGCAAGGACCCCCAGGACGCTGCGTATCCATGGTGGTGACTAGTTGTGCTTTCCTATCCCGAACTCTTGCTTTATCCTCCACCTTTCCTTCCTTGCTTTCTTTCCTATCGCTGTTTCTCTTTTCGTGAGTGTTTTAATAAACGGGTGGACTCACGGCATCTGACCTCATTTGTGTCTTAATCTCGCTCGAAGGGATCGAACTTGAAATGAGAGGTTGGTCCAGCTGCCCCTACCCTCCCAGACTTGTCTGAGGTCGGTTAGAATGCAAGGGGGCCTTCCTCTCATCCAAATCGGATTGTAACACATCTGCAGTTGGATACAAGTCACAAGGTTTAGAGCAAGTACTACCTTGACACTTTTTCTACCTTTCCTAGAAACCTTTGGCTTGGAGTCTCCAAAGCACGGGAAAACCTCAGGGATACCTATTCACCATGCTGATCTGGTGCATGCTTAAAAGACAGGTTTAAATTTGAGCAGTCTGGGAACTGGTCGTGTTATCTATCTGGAAAGATTGAGTAGTTTCAGTAAGTTTACAATGGAACAGACATATCTTAGTTATAATATTCTCTGGGAAAGCACTTCAAAGAGCTAATTCCTGGAAGAAGAGCATGAAGTCACAGGCGATAAATCCAGCTAATGTTTATAAAATATGTAGAGTTTTGAAACTACTGAATAAAATAAACTCACAGAAAATCAGACAGAAAGACGACCTTTTGTTCTTGGCGTTATAGTTTGTTTGGCAGTCCAAATGAAATGTGGGGTGAGGGACACTCCCACTGTACCAAGGGGAGGAGGCAAACATTTCACTAGTGTAGGAGTGGGCTGTCCAGAATCATGTCTAGGGTTTAGAGCAAGGAGAAGATGAGGGAGTGAATCATTTTTTTTTCTGAGGCCCACAGCACTTCTCACTGGTCCTGAGTAGTTCATTATGCACCAGGTCCTTTCTGAAGATGTAGATATTCCTAAAGGTTTTCTGTTAATGAAAGAAAGTTCAGAGCAAAATTCTGCCCATTCAGCGTCCAGCTGAGGACTGAGAGGTCACTCTATGCCCATGTGCAATTGCAGACTGAGACATGGCAAGTCCAAAAGGAGTGAGAGATCACCAAAAGGTGCTGCCCAATGAGTGAAGGCTTACTGTAGACCAGAGGAGTGACAAAACTTTTTTTCTCCGTTTTGTCCATTTTGTCCAAAGTAGTCCTATACTGCATGTATGGGACCAAAACACAGTGGCCATAACTGTAAGATACTGGCCATGGGAATGCTTTTCATTACAGCCTCTCATAGGGATCTTCTTTCTGAAGATCTTTTTTCTGTTGCTGGCTCTGAGGCTGTCTAGGCAGTGGTCAGCTTTCAAAATCACTGTTTCACCATGTGGTTTTGGTGGGTTTTTGTGGTTTTCTTTTTAACTGTAAAAATCTTTATTATTCTTAATAACCTGAACATAACAATTGAGTTTGGTTGCTACCAGGCAAGTCAAGTCTCCTGGTGAGAAGCTGCAGCTTCTCAGCAACTTTGTTGATGTTGTGGTTTAACCCCAGTCGGCAACTAAGCACCACACAGCTGCTCGCTCACCCTCCCCTCCCGGTGGGACAGGGGAGAGAATTGGAAGGGCAAAAGTAAGAAAACTCTTGGGTTGACATAAAGGCAGTTTAATAGGACAGCAGAGGAAGAGAAAGTAATAATAATAATAATAATAATAATGATAATAATTATAAAAGAATATACAAAGCAAGTGATGCACAATGCAAATGCTCACCACCCGCTGACTGATGCCCAGCCAGTCCCCGAGCAGCGATCGCTGCCCCCCGGCCAACTCCCCCCAGTTTATATACTGAGCATGACGTCATATGGTATGGAATAGCCCTTTGGCCAGTTTGGGTCAGCTGTCCTGGCTGTGCCCCCTCCCAGTTTCTTGTGCACCTGGCAGAGCATGGGAAGCTGAAAAAGTCCTTGACCACTGTCAGCACTACTTAGCAACAACTAAAACATCAGTGTGTTATCAACATTCTTCTCATACTAAATCCAAACCACAGCACTATGCCAGCTACTAGGAAGAAAAGTAACTCTAACCCAGCTGAAACCAAGACAGCTGATCAAGCCATTTGGCAAGGAGTCTGACACTGTGACCCTGGAGAGACATACATATGTTGTGAGATGCCACTGGATGACTGGCACCCCAGAGAAAAAACCTCATCCTTCCAGATACATAGGTACCACTGATGACAGGAAGACATTTTAGAGAAGGTGTCGGCTGAGAAGATGTGTACTAAATCACAAAAAAGTTCTGATGGAATGTTAAACTTGCAACGTATCATCAATGACTATGTTGCAGTGGGCTCCAGCCTGCACCACTCCAAACCCTGCCACCTCTTTTTCCCCAGAACACCCAACAGCCGACTCATGTGCTCTACCTGAATCAGGACACCCTATGCTTAGGAAGGATGTTGTAGCACATGCCCTGTAGTGGTGGGATAAAGTCTGTTATCCATCAAGGCCAAGCGAATTTCTGTACATTGAAGTAAAGTATCAATGTCTCAAATACAATTTCCATAAACAGCTACCAAAATATCAGCCTTTAAGCTCCTGATGCAGAATGCTGTTCTATTTTTATTTATATATACATATATACTACTGTATATTCACAATATACACACATATTCTCCCTTTAACAATGGAAAAACACCACCTACGTGCAACAGATGGTTTCTTATTCCTTTTTGTTTAGTAAAATATCTATTTAAATTAATAATAAAGCCTCTTGAGTCATAATTTATTCAAGATAAAAAAACAGGTTGCAGCATAGTCTCTATTAATTAATAGAAATATTAATAAAATAATGCAGCATCTTTAATAGAAGAAAAAGTATCAAACCTAGTAATCAGTTGTAGTTGAATGAAGGGCCACATAGGAGATTTTGTCTTGGAAATAACTTTTATGTAGAAAACAGATAGAGTAAGTTAAGAAATCAAAAGAAAGAGGAACTCAGCACACAGCTCACAATTCAAGAATGTTTTCTGCAGTAATCAGTGACAAATGTTTCTTCAGAGATATCTATCTCTGCAGGAGGGAAAAACATCTAATGAAATATATGCTGCTGTACAGAAAATTAACGAGTGAGTGAAGTCATTGAGTAGAGAACATGCCATATATAAAAATGAATCAGCATACAGATACATCAACACCATGATATTTGCATTAGCATAAATATACAAGAAAAGAAAGAGAATTTCTCAGTGATATCCACACTGAACTTTAAAAAAAAAATCTCAGAAAGATGATCAGGAAATGTGTTCTAGTTCTAGAGAGTTCTGCCTTGTCATTTTTTTATCTTAATTTGTCCTACTTAATTTGACTGGTTTTGTAAACTGGTCATAGAATCATGGAACCCCGAACCTTCTGTAAGAAATCTGAAGACATCAACTGACTTGCAACCTCTGTCCTCAAGGATCAGCTGAATCTAAACCATTACTTCAGCATTGTTGGGACTGAAGGACCTCTCCTGATAAACCTTGCTAAACGATTTCTGAAGCATATTGCCTCATCTGTACTAAAAATCTTCCATAAACAGAAATTCATAGAGTCACTGGGCAACACACTTAGCAACCTTTTTCTTTTTATTCTGAAGTGTTCAATATCTTTCAGGCTATTAGTCCCCTGACAAACTGTTTTCTGCTATAATGGAGATAGGAGTTTATACTCAGAAATGACTGTTTGCTATTAAATTACATTTAGGGAGTCCAGCTTACAGTTCATTTATCTTTTATTCTGAAATTTTATAGAAATACCGTGTGGCAACTGCAGTAGAGGAGATGGAAACCCATTCCTAAATCATGCCATATTGTCATCCCATAATATTTCCCAGGAGATCATAGTTCTGCTTGCTTTTAAAAATCTCAGTAGAAGAGGGAAAAAGGGAACAAATTATATCAACTTAAATTTCTCACTGCTTAATTACTTTCACTGACATTTACATGGCAATACTTTTCATATATTTCAGTTTCCTAAATACAGGACTGTTTGAGAAAAGCACTTAAATGATCATTAGATCATTATTGCCATTCAAAGAGAAAGCATTTAAAATGTCATCGTACCACTTATCCCATAAATAAAGCACTCAAAAACTGAGTACAGTTCTATGAGGGCCGAGCAGTATTTTGCAGATAGTATGTTTTTCTGACAATGGAATATAAAAGGACAGCCCTATTGCAGTCAGAGATATCCTCGTGTTTTACAGGAATATGTTCTGTGTCACTGCCATAGCTTGACTATTCTCTAATTTAAACTAAACTAGTCAGTGCCTTCTTAATGACTGTTCTCTATTTGTTATACTTGACAGCTTGTTCTTGGATGTAACAAACATATCATATATCTCCCAGAGCACTTGAAGAAATACTACACTTCCCGTGCAGTCTTCCAGAGCACACAGCTCTGTAGCCACAAGCTGAGGACACATTTTGTCTTTTTGCTTGCTTCACTTAGTTTTGAGGATTTCCCTTCAGAGTTAGAGCTCAGCTAGTCAGTACCACCAACGCACCCACTGGCTTCTCTGCACCAAAGATGCTCCACACATTTGCTGTCTCATGCTCGTGTAGAGAGTGTTTGCATTTCACATTGATTATCAAGTCAACAGATTATGCTGTGAAAAATTGCTCCATTGGGTAACTTTTACTGTCATTTCAAGTACTATTAAATACGAATTTCTACATTGTGCTCTTCCTCTGTTTTTCTGTCATATACTTATTTAAAGAGATGATACAAGAAACAATACTCATTTGGGGAGATGATAGCTTCCAACATTTTTCATGGCTGGTGGTAGAAAGCAAAGAGAAATTTACATTTGTGTATTTTGCCTGCCTGAGAGAGCACAAAGATGCATCTGAATTACCGGTGAGAGCAGAGTTGATTTCAGCTGGCTCCATCTCCAGCCACTGACTGTCCACGCTGCTGCTTCCTCTGACACAGGGTCCAGGCTGGGGTTACCATGCTCCATGCTCAGGTTCACTCTCTGTGGTTGGGGTAAACTCATCTGTGAGCATTTCCTCCCAGCTCTGAGTGCAAAAGCCCAGGCCCAACCTGACAAACTTAGCACATGCAGAAGTATTCTTGTGAGTGCCCTGGGTCTCAGACTAAATCTGAGCCTGAGTGCATTTGTGCGCTAATGGTGTGAATGGTAAAGAAGGCTGGGCTTTAGACTGGGTCTGGACATACATTTAACCAATGGTCTAAGTATATGGGAGAGGAAGAGGAGCAGAGAGTCTGGTCTGAGTAAGTTTGAACGTGATGTCAACAAGATTAGTTCAGTTTCAAATGAGAAAGCATAAAAGAAATATTTTCCAGATGTGGAGTTACCCTCATTTCCCTCATAAGTTTTAAATTTTGTTTCCCATTCATCTACTGAGGTGATAATTACTTGGGATGGGCTATCAGAAGTTGAACACCAACTTTTTTTAGATAGTGCTTCTTTCTCAGGAAAGTAGCTGCATCCATCCTAACAGCACACTCCAGTGTCATTAAGGACAACAGGCTCAGCGAGAAATGACTGTTCTGCCTAGTAGCAAATCTTCCAGTTCCTTTGTTATCCAGACATCTTCTTTCCACTGTGGCCAAGGACTGTGTGTTCAGCCACGGACACGCAGTGCAGGCCCGCAGGAAGGGGAAGACGCATAATTTATGCTGCAGCCAGCGCAGTGTCTCACACACTTTAAAACAAGCACTTCCTATTTCATAACTTTGGCCAATTCCACAGCTGGAGAGGGCTTCTGTCCCATTGCACATAAGCCTCCTTTGCATATTTCAAAGTCTTAGTTCTACAGCAGAATTTCTTTACTTAAAGGGAAATGAAAATTTCCTTCACGCTATCAGCAATCTCAAGCTAAATGTCTTTCTTGGCAGACAGCTACAGAGAATAAGTGCTAGCCCAGAAAGGGAAGGATATACATCTTGTTCCAGGTACAAATTCTAATAATCAGAGAAATTCTGCCCTTGTCTTCAACAGCAATTAATCTTTGGGAGGACATAAGCATTTGATTTTCCTCATTGGTTTGTTACCCCAGGTGTCACTTCAGCCCCAGCTGTGGTATGTGTAACCCTTCTTAGCTGCCCAGTGAAGCCAGTACAGATGTGAGCCTGACGACCCAGTGGAAGACATTCAGATATTAAAATGCAGACACGTTGCATTTCAGTCTGTCTTTGCAAGGCTATGATACCTAAAAGATGCTGAGAGTACTTAGGACAGAAAATAGATCAGGATTAAGTGGTAGCCAGCATAACTGAAAGACTGGTGCTTTTTCCTCAGCAGGAGCCAAATAACACCACCCAAACTGATGCCATGGAAGCTTTTTGCTGGACAGGCACAGTAAGAAGACAGAAAAAACGGGGTAATTATTTTATGAATCGTCTTTTAAATAATAATATATTAAGTGGTGCTGTATTACTGGCAGTGGGTCAGTCCATGACAGATTTGCTTTGCTCTGTACTCAGTGAGAATTGTGATAGGAACAGCTAATGGCATTTTGAAATAATTTTATTTTCAGTGCAAGTCATTGTACATTTTCATTCCCTTTATACAGCTTGATTTATTTAATGGACAGTTGTTGCTATAGTACAGCATTTTGCTCTGGACATTTCACTTAATGTCCTAGACAAATGAGAAACTGTTTAGAGGAGAGAAATAAGATAACAAAAACTTTAACAACCCTCAGCCTCATAGAAAAAGTTAGAAGAATTATCTTTATTCATTCTGGAATACAGAAGCATCACAGAAACATGATAATAGTCTTCATACACATGCAAGGATTGTTGCAGAGTAAGATAATCCAAGTTTTTTCACTTCCACCCATGTAAAACAAGATGGAATTGACTTCATTTGCAGTCAGAGGAGTTTGGGTTAGGAAAGCATGCATGCTATAGGAACTGATAAATCCTACAGTAGATCACCAAGGGAGATGAAAGAATCTCCAACACATAAATATACATTAAGATTTATGTCTTGGATTATACACTATGTGTGCATGTCTTAGACATACATCTGCTAAAGGTGGGATGGTCTTACAGGTGCAGAATGGGGTAATTAGACGGCAGGCCTTTCCCAGTCCTCCTTTCCATAATTTATTTGAATTTATAACAGGGAATCTCAGGACAGAATCCAGCCCACTCAGCAGTTAGCAAGGCACATAAATCATAATAAATCTTCTAGAGAAGATTTCTAGCTTTCACTCTCTCACAGTATCAATGTCTAGACAGATGCTGAGTGACCAAGAAATCAGCTGGCTGGTTTTTTTAAGCAACATAAGGACATGAAAACGTTGTCTATGCTCCACCTCCCATAACATTTACTGTAATCTAATTACTCTGATCAGTGCTGATGGAAAGGTCAAGAAGGACAGGTTGCTTTTCCTAAGCTGAAGGGGCTGACTCATCCCTTGGTTTCCCAGGTACCAACCGGGACAGCAGTGGGCATGTTGTAGAGTAGAAAAACCACCCCTTTCAGTAACACCTTCCCTGTAAATTGTGCCAGGTTACCTCAGAAAGTTCGAATGAAAATCTTACCACCATTGAACTTGATGGGAATTTTTCCACTAGCTTTGGCAGAACCAAGGTTTTCCTCTCGCGTCTGGATTGGATACCTTCCAGAATGGAGGATGTTTAGCTGTGAACTGTCTGCACTAACTTCATCACTTTCAGCTGTGGGAACACAACCTTGCTTTAAACTAAATGAATAATCTGAATCTCTGGAGTCTGTAAAAGCTCATCTGACCAGACATGACAGCTGTGAAGTACTTTCACTGCTTGAGATAGGGAATACTGGGCCCGTACACTGTACCGTCAGGTTCTTGTTTTGAATGTAGCCAAGCTGCCAACTTTTGCAGGCAGTGGCTGCATTTGGAATAACTTCAGAAAGTCAGTGGGAGCTAAAAAGCCCTGGAGATCCTCCTTAGCTCCCTTACTGGCCCCTATCACACTCATTAAAATTACACAGCAGCTCCATGCAGGTTTATATAATTCTCGGCTCCCCTCTTGTTTCCTCGTACCTGCAGCTGTCCACTGTGGGATCACCCATGCCAAATGACCCAACCTGGTCTCATCCACCCCTATATACAGCAAAGATGCATCCACTAAACTAGTAAAGTGATGTACCACACCTACCACCACCACACACCTCTCTTCCTTATATATGTGAACTAATGATTCGTGCATAAGGCAAAGGTAGTTTCCTTCATCAGACATAAATTTGTTTGATTGATCCTCAATGCAAAACATGCTGCCTGACATTAAGTATGCCACTGGCCTTTAATTCTTTATGAGGCAGTCTTTTCAGGATTTCACTCAGCAGTTTCCTTTCTTACCAACTCCAGATGTCCCAGAGCTTGGAAACAAGTGTGATTTCCAAAATGTGCAGCTTAATCAAACTGCTTTTGAGACTGGAGAAATACCATGGTATTCACCTCACTGACTTCCTTAAACCTTTCTAAGGATCTCGCACCAGAAGACCTGTATTCCCTTCAGTTGCATTCAAGCGGTCAGCAATCCCTGTCAGATCCAGTAAGTACCTACAAGCTTTTCTTCTACTGTCCTCCCCAGCATGGTATAAAAGTGAACATTTAAAAAGGTTATTCCTTACTCTAAGACTCCCCGCGATGCTGTGAGGTGCTCAGAAGGCAGACTAACATTGTATTTTGTTTCCAATGTTCTCAGGAATATTTTACTGACTCATTTTCACATTTAAGCTTTCTATGGTCTGCCTTTAAGCTTTCTATGGTCTATACCTATCCTAACCATAATCTCTTGTACACTGTTTGAGCTCTTGACTTCTGCCTAAACTGGTATGTCTGCATGCAGTGATGTAAACGTAAACCTTAATAACTCTAACTTTCCTTTTCCATTACTTACCATCATGTATTAAGATGTTCATAGCCATTGCGTTAGTCTCTTGAATAGCTCTCCTTAAAGTCTACCTCCACCATGATTGCTACAGACAATTTAACAAGAGTTATACAGATGGAGTCACCATATGTTATTTATAAATTGCTGTTCTAATAATTTGAGGTACAGACATTGTTTATGAGGTATGAGATGCTATTTTTATAATTAAATATAATAAATCTTCAAAGGTCAGTGTGGCAAAATAGTATCTCGATGATAGAAATCACTGAAAAGGAATACATGAAATCAAGAAAAGCAAGTTAAGAAAAAACTGTAAACAGCAGTTTGATGGATAAAAATAACCACCCAGGGCTCTAGTAGATATGCCAATGGTAGAACAAAGTAGGAGGAGCAGAAACTGAGCCAAGTTAGTAGGAAAGTATTGCTGCTGATACTGGTTAGCAACAACAGAGGTAGCCTTGATAAAGGTATTTTGAAAATAGCCAGACACAATAGAATACTATAGACATGATTTATCATTTTAAAAGCGGTTACTGCACTTTTGAATTATGAAAGAATGAAAAAAGTCAGAAAGAAATATCTTGCAGTACACATATGAGTTATGAGGTCACCTGGTTCTTAAACAAAAACTGAGAAGCCCAGAAAAGATGCAAACCCACACAATAAAATTTAAGCTAGCCTTCCCATCCCTTTGCTGTAACAAGAAAAAAAGAATTGAATCACTAAGAGGAAAAGTTACTGAATTTGCACACCCCGCTGTTTCATATTTCTCTGCTTGACCTTACTGGGTTTTCCTCTGGGATGTCCTGTAATCATCAGAAACGGAGCTACTACTGCTTGATGCTGCTCCATCTCCCCAGAGCTGCTGAGCCAGCACATGCTTTTTGCTTACCTTAACTGCAAAGTGAAATGAGTTAGCTTGAACCACCTGACTTGTCTCAGCACCTTTGGGACACTCCAAAAGTCAGTAAACAACCAGTTACAGAAGCTGAAATTTGGTTTGCTGCCTGAAGCTGAGGATGTAATGTAAATTGCTCCTCTGATGCAAGGACTGTCCACATGCTCAGCATTTATGACTTCTCATACTTGTTTGAAAAGAGGCATATGCTTAGACTATTTTTCATATGTGAGCTCCTTTGTTTTTAAGCCTGAGTACTGCCCATCTATGAAAGTTGAGCAGTATTGTTGGGAACAGTCCACACAAACTGCCACCATGGCTACCATCAGTAACGTAATGAGAGGAAGCTTATCAGAAGACTTTAGCATAGACAAAATTATACATAGTTAACTGGTCTGTTCTGTCATGCTGAGACACAACCAGTTTGGCACCAAGACTGTGATCTTACTGTCCATACAGAGTATATGCTGGTTCATATTCAGGCTCCTCTCTGGCACCGGTCAGATAGCTCGAGGCGGGGAAATGCAGCTGGAACTGGAGGCTGGGGCTTTCAGGGATTTCTCCTCTATATGTAGGATGGGTATGACCAGCTATACTCTCTTGAGCAGAAAGATGCACCAAAGCCACTTGGCACAGAATTGGAGAGCAGTTCTTAAATGAGAACAAGCAATGATTCAGCCATGCACTGCAGCACATACTTGCTTTCAAGTGAATGCTTAAATCCACCCTTAGCCAACAAAGTTTAAGTTTACCAAGGGTTTGGTGAATCCTTACAGGAATTAATGTCAAAGAGAGCCAACTTGCCTCTGAGGTCTCAGAAGGAGTTGGAGAAAAATGTTCTCGCTTCCTTCTACCCAAACCAATTTTTGTGCACAATAATGCACTGCACTTTAAAAAAGTAATTGAAGTGTTGCACAGAGCAATCCTAGCCAGGCATTGATTGTAACAACCTAATACTAATGTGCAGACATTCAGGATTTAGCTATTTTTCAAATTGTAACAACGATCAATAATTGTTACCAACCACAAAACCCCCCACACCTGAAATGATATTTATGCCCAGCTTGGCCTTTGCACAGTGAACATCATTGTGTGGTTGTGTATGTGTGTGTTGTGTGCAAACCGTACACAGAACTGACAGCCAAAGCAAATGGGGCTTAACTTCGCTCCCTGGCTCTGTGATGATTTCATCCTTAGTAGCTCATGTTGAGCTTCAGTTTTTCTTTCTCCTAGAGTATCACCATCCCCCAAAGGCAGCTGATGGGATTATGAACTCTGCTTGTGTATTTGGGCTATTTCTGTTCTGTCACAGGAGCACACAGCATCACATGCCGGTTACCCACTCCTGGGCGTCTGTGGGCTGGAGAAAGAAGATGGACAGGAGTTCAGACACCAGCAAGAAGCAGGAGCACCATACTGTGCTCTTCATAGCAAGTGTCAAAAGACATTTGAAAGGATACTTCATTCCAGCTTGTACTGCTGGGTGGTGAAAAGCACTGAGATGAAAAGGAGTGGGCTGACCTATGCGTTATTTTTTGCAGAGGGAAGAATTTCAGCACTCAGCAGCACATCATGCAGCAGTTCTGTGTGATAGGTGGGTGCAGCACATGGCCAAGAAGGATGGTGATGACATGAGCAAAATAATTTCATTTATGACTTCAGTCTATCAGTAAGTACTGTTCCCAGAGAGACGAGCAAATGTCACGCTCACTGGCAGCAAATCATGTACATGCAAGCAGAAGTTACTCATGCCACTTAACTCCACTTCCCCAAAGGAAAAAACATTTCTGAGTTTTAATGGACCTGAATTCAGAGCCACACATGAGTAGCCTAGGTGACCAGGATTTGGATGTGAGATGTGAGATTAGCTGAGTTTAGCCACCACACTCCAAAAGTGACCTCCTTTCCTGTGCTTAGCTCCAGAGTTGCTCCCCCACGACCAGTCACCAAGTCAGGTCCTGCCTCTCACCATCCTCTGAACCCTGGGAATAAGTTTCAGAAAAATAAATCAAATCACAATCTCACTGATGCTGATGGAAATCTCTGGAATTGACTTCAAATTGCACCTATGTATTTCAGAGGTCTTTCCAACACTACTTACCATCACCTGGTTTCCTGCATTTGTAGCAAAACTGAAAATAAAACCCACCCTTTTTGGCCATCTCTCAGAAATCTTGTGCCCAAATCGGTCTGAATTTGGTGTGACTCCTACTTGCTGGGACCTTTGTGAAGTAGAGGGTACGTTAATCTCAGTGCAGCAACCATGCGTTAGTCCTAATCTTTAGTTTTTCTCCATGTTGATGTTCACCTAGTGAGACTATTATCAGCTCCATTCTCCAGCCTATTCAAAGCTGTTAAGCAGCATTCTGGCAAGCTAGGGCTGCATCCATATTCTTCTTTGTGTTATCTTGGCATTTTGGTTTCCATGAAGGTATTGAAAAATGAAATAAATGCAATTTGTTATTAAAAGGTTGTCCATACTTATTAGAGCTTCACAGATGCAACCTGGCCTCTGGAGGGGGGACACTGATTTTACCCGTCTGAGACAGAAGGCGAGCGAGCTTTTGGTAGTCAGCAGGGAGACATGAGAGGACAGTTTGTTCTGTCTTAAAAGCAGTGTGGAAGATCTCTCCTCCCTTCCTCACTCCACTTAATAAGATCAGTATTTGTCTGCCATAAAGGTCTTTTTTGCAGTGCTTTGTTCTACCTGACAGTGGAGCTGCTCCAAGTAGCATGGTTCCACCTACGAGCAAGTGAGAGAAAACAAGGAAATTGTGTTATGTGACCCTAATATTACCAAAAAAAGAGGCCATCTGCTGACAGATGAGGTTAGACGACAGCAGTCGTCTTCTCTGTAGCTGTATTTTTTAAAGGGAGAGATTTATAGAACTAATAACACAACACTTAAAATTTTATTGTGTATATATGAATATACTTCACTCTTTTGCAAAACTTAGGAAAGCTGTGAGCTGATTTTAGCCTTGCAAGTGGCCAAAGTGAAAGAATAGCAGAATAGCTTTCTCCTGTGTGCACAAAGATGAGCTGCAGCCTCAGCACATTGCCATTGCTTGGGGGCCAGGAGCCTTGGGCTGCTCTCCTGATTGCTCACCTGTCGTGGTTTAGCCCCACTCGGCAACTAAGCACCACGCAGCCGCTCGCTCACCCTCCCCCTCCCCGGTGGGATGGGGGAGAGAATCGGAAGCGCAAGAGTAAGAAAACCCACGGGTTGAGATAAGAACAGTTTAATAATTGAAATAAAATAATAATAATAGTAATAATAATAATAATGATAATAATAATAATAATTGTAATGAAAAGGAGAACGAGAGAGACAAACAAAACCCAGGGAAAAGAAAACAAGTGATGCAACCGCTCACCACCCGCCGACCGACACCCAGCCAGTCCCCGAGCAGCGATCGCTGCCCCCCGGCTAACTCCCCTCGGTTTATATACTGAGCATGACGTCATATGGTATGGAATAGCCCTTTGGTCGATTTGGATCAACTATCTTGGGCTGTGCCCCCTCCCAACTTCTTGTGCACCTGGCAGAGCATGGGAAGCTGAAAAAGAAAGTCCTTGACTAGTCTAAGCATTACTTAGCAACAACTAAAACATCAGTGTGTTATCAGCATTCTTCTCATACTAAATCCAAAACACAGCACTATGCCAGCTACTAGGAAGAAAAGTAACTCAGCTGAAACCAGGACATCACCCCAAAATGAGCCCTTCACCTCCCAAATCCAACAGAGACACCAGACACTTTGCAAGGATCATAAGCCAAAAAGGATTATTTTACTATTTTAGAAAATCCAAGTACAACTGCTACTGCCTTTCACCCTCCAGACCCATCTGGAAATCTGCACGTAGCAGTAAATAATGCCTTTGCAGCTGGAAAGAGCCAACGCTGGAGGAGTCACCATCACTCAGGCACAATATGTGGTGGCCTGGCAGCAGTCCAGAACCCTGATCTGGGACTCACACCTCACACGGACTGAGAACAAGGCAGTCCTCCAGCTTACACCTGGCAGCGTTTGCATGGACACATTTATTTTTAAAAAGAGCCATCAAGAGACTGGCTGGTTATTAAAAGTAAAATAAATAAATAAAAAATAGCTAGAGATTTTAAATTTCAAAAACATTTGAAATAGCATTTTTCAAACAGTTAAAATTCTCCTCCTAAGTCCTGACCCCTTCCTGTTTTATCCTAGATGGCAGACAAATGGTACTTATTTTGCTCTATTTAGTTATTTGGAGAAGCAGTGCATTACAAAGTGCATGCATTATAAAATGAACGGCAATTTTTCACTTGTCAAAATATCAGTAACGTATATTTTAGAATACTTCCATTTATTTAAGTATATTACCACTTATGCATACTTTTTTTCCCTTATTTATAGTAATATCTTCAGACACAGCCCATATAATAGGCATTAATCTCTGGGACTGGGTTCACCTTGGCGTACAATGTCTCCCCTCTGATTACGATGCTCAGAGGAAAGTCCTGTACACCTCAGTCTTTGACATACAAGTACAAAAGGTGTAGGGATGTTGTGGGTAAAGGAGAGAAGATCTCAAAATTCAGCCTGCCTAAGTGATACCATAAATCAAATAGTATTTTTTCATATTTTAGCACTGCTTGGGTTTGCAGGAGGGTGAGGGATGCGTGGTGTCCCCCCACCAAGCTTTGGGCCAAAGTGACTGCAGCCCCTGGTGTTGAGCTGATGCCAGTGGACACCATGATCACTGCGATTCCTTCTCTTAGCAAACCCACAGCCATAAACTCCTTGTTTCAAGTGCCAGAGAGCTTTCACCATGAGACAGGTGCAGCCAAGACATGACACTGCAACATTTTAAGTGCAAAAGTAAGTTTAATTAAAAGCTTTGAAAGTGACACTTGAAGAGACACCAGAGGGAGTGAGTTGCATAGGTCCAGTAGAAAACACTGTTAGGTGACTGTTGGTACCTTGACAGGTCTGCACACCTCTCATGATCTTCTAAGCACCAGTGGCACTTTTAAAATGGCACAAAACTCACTGAAATGCTTTTGAAACTCCTACCTGCTTTCACCTACCCACCTCTTGTGCTTACCCATGCTCAGAGAAAATGCTTTCTCTGCCCCTTTCCAATTTATCACATTTTTTTCAGTCCCAAGGTCATTAAATGAAAGCTAGTTGTCCTAAATATTGAATTATAAACCTGTTCTGCTGGCTCTGTTGTCAGCTGCTGCTCCAGAGTGGCACTCAGCGCTCTTGCTAAGACACAAAGAGATGGCAATAATCCAACCAAAGTCACCGCAGGAGGCATCGCAGGAGCTGGCACCCATCCGCTCCCAGAGCATGGCTCCTCTGCCAGCCCGCATCATGGTGGCCCCAGTGCCCTCCACCCCTTTGAAACACCTCGAGCATTTGAAAAACACATAATAAACATTAATGTGTAAGTACTGTCATCCAGCTTCCTTCCGCCTCAACATCAGCTTGCATAGTATTGGAAATATTTTGAGGTAATTTCACCATAACAGCATTTAATTAGTTCAGCCATTTTGGTGTGTCGGTTTCAGCACAATTAATTGCTCTCCATTATTCCAGTTATTCATGACAGTGACACAATTTTTGGAGATAAAAGGTTCTCAATCACAGTTTATTAGGTAGGCAAGTGCAATCAAAGAGCAGCTGTCATCAGGAAAAATGAAGCACAAAGACTGCCTGGCTGGGAATGCAAATGAAGCAAGCCACACATATGAAATACAGGCACTGTCATACCAGACCATGAAACAGCCCCTCTCCACCTGTGCGTGCTGCTTCTCCCACACTGCTCAACCCGCAGAGGCTGGGAGGAAGACAATGGTACGAGGGGAGTTTTCCTGCATGTGGCTCTTTTCCTGTGTGGTCTCCCGTGATTGAACCGTTGCTGGCCCAAGAAGCTAAGGAGAGGTTTGCTCTGAGAGCATATACAGGATAAAAGCATTCTTTGGCAATCTTGAAGTTAAAAGCCGGTCACAAGAGAACCAGGATAAGCCGGACCTGATGCATTGAATAGGTGATGTCCATTTCTTTGTTGAACCCTCCCTCCTGACACTGCCCACGTGTGTGCAGGGAAGCAGTGCTCTTCAGCTTCCTCTGAGCTGCCTCCTTTTGTCCCTTCTTGTCTCCTTTCCGAGCACGCACTGGGCACAGACTCTGTCTCTTACACCTTTGCAATAGTTGAGCCTGAGAAACTGCCCTCCACCCATAAGGACACACACACCACAGTATACACTTTTCCACAGTTCCAGCTTTTCCCAGCGCTGCATACTTATAATTCATCTTTCCGGGAACCTTAATAGCTGGGACATACAAGCACAAACTATTTTTATGAAGGATTGTTAATTAGGCTTTCTTTACTCTTGATATCACAAGAAATGAATTGGATCAAAGCACACGCCCATGTGCCAGTTTTGATTTTAATTTCTTTAGTGCCTGTCAGGACTCAGGTTTTCCTGTGAAGTTTCATGTTCCCCCCCCAATGAACTTGGTCCTTATGTTTTTTACTGGAGTATTTATCTTCCTAATCTCATGTCAGCTTTCTTTGACTGCTCCTATCATCAATAAGTGTCCATCTCCTCCTAAAGACCATGCATTGGCTCTTTGCTTATGGCTTTTCCCCTCTCTCACAGATAGAAAGCTGAAGTGATTACCTGAGTCTGGCCGCTCTCTTTGCCCAAATAAACATGGTCAATGAAAATAAAATGAAAAAGCCTGTGACTGTCTCTTGTCCCTGAAAATCCTGCAGGGATACAGAAGAAAGGATGGCAAGGGAATTGGGGTCTAGTTAATACAAAAGGTGTTTCCACCCCCTCCTCAGAAAGGTCTCTACCCCACAAAGCCTCGCATCCTTTCCAGCAGCACAGACGTGCAGTCAAAGCTAGCATGGTCCATCATCCAAGGATGCCCAGGTGGGTAATGTAATACCAGTGGGTACTTCTATGCAGATTGAGTGGAAAAAGGTCAGTAAGGTCTGCAGTGTTGATAAGCCATTGGACTGTGGCACTTCATTACATTATCAGTTATCCTGTCAGGCAGGATGATGGTACACAACGTGCTGGTGCAAGGAGGTGGCCAAGGGAGGGAAAGGTGGGAGGAAGCTAAAAAAAGAGGCAAAACTATGAGCATGAACAAAGAAAACTGACGTCCAGTTGAGAGAATAATAGATACTGACCCATAATGATATACTGAGGAATTAGACAGAAAAGCTGAATCCTGCCAAGCCCAGCACCCAGCCCCTCTCAGCGCTCATGTCCTTCCAAGGCCACCAACAATCACAGGTCCTATCTGTCAGTGCCTCGCACCTTGTCTTATCTCTTGCATTCATGCAGAACAAGAGGAAGAGAGACTAGTAGAATTTTATGCCTATTTTCTACTTATCTGTAGGTATTTCATACTTACTTTCCTCAGGTGCAATACTGAAATTCCTGGTGTACATCATTGCAGCAGCATAGCAGTATTGCTCTGACACCTGTGCTTAATTATTTTCACAGGCTCATGACTGGATGGTTATCATGGAAAACTGGATTCAATCAGCAGGGATGACTGCGCTGTTCTGTATAAAGTCTTTTAAGGCAGCTGTTTCCAAGGCATTTAAGCATTAAATACAGTAAATGAGGTTCCAGCAGCTCCTTGCAAGGCTGCTGGGCAGTCCCTGCAGTTAGGGGTTGAAAACATATAAGGACTTCCATTCAGATGATGCCCAAAACTTTATAAGGCAAATGGAAAACAAATGCTCGTAAATCCGTGATGTTTTTATGCATGATCCAGCACTACGGTCTGTTTAGTCTATGTATATGTCAAGACACATTTCACTAAACTCCAAAACTCTCTGTGGGCAACTTTTTACATTTGGATATACCTGCCTATCCTTTAAGCAACCTCCATAAAATATTTCCCCCTTCTTTCCTTTCTTCTGTTGATGATTTCATCCCATGAAAAAAGCATTTTTTAACAAAATGTTAAATGATGTTATTGCTACTATTGCAAATTGATATGTGTGCTATAATGCAAACAGCCTGTGGGACAATCACTGTGCTTTTGACTACATTTTAAAGGTGTCACAGTGATTGTTAAGTAGGCCATTATGGATGTTAAAGTTTTTAAAATGTATTGATTTAAATTATGTATGTTAATGCACCTATCAACATTACAAATGTAGTTTGCAGCAAACTACTTATAATATATGAATGATAAGCCATAAATAATAACTATGGCTGTAAATTAAATTACTTGATTATGCTGCGAAGATGCACTCTAATTTGGAAGAGAAAATTACTTTGAAGTGATTTCAGCAGCTGATAATGCTTTTAGAGTTGCAGAGCTTTATGAGCCATAGTCGTCTTTAAGTCAAGCATCAAACTTTCTGACAGATTTTGCCCACTAGCCTGGTTTGTTGGGTATTGCTGTGCCCTGAATGCAATGGATGTGACAGACTGACAAAATAATGAGTGAAGACATTTGTTAACCAAAATATGGAAGTGCTTTAAATCCAAGAAAGACATGAATGCTTTTCTGATAGAAAGTGAACAACCTTGGGTTGGGTATCAGCGAGAACTAAACTCTTAGAAGGGTCTTAATTTTGAGAGAAAACAGAGACCATTGTCTTTAAAGGAGTTACGGATACCTTGGAATGTTTGAATATGCACAAATAAAAAACAGTATTTTAAAAAAAATCCCTATAGCAGAATTTAATATGAGGCTCTGAAAGACAAGCTGAGCAGAAATGCAATGCTTAAGCACTATTCCCATCGTGTCTTACATTGCTGGTATAGTAGATTAGATTCTGGATTAATTTCAATAGGTATAATAACTAAAAATAACTTACTAAACATGGACTTTCGTACCCAAAAACTGCTTTGATAGTTTGCATGTACCTAAATGGAAAAGGATGAGGTTGTGGGAAAGTACTGAAGAGCTTGTGTTCAAGGAGCAGTGAGCCTTTTCTGTATATCCCAAGTGAAGTACTGCACCTGCCTTAAAATCAGAGGGTAAAAACCCAGGATTGTTAAGGCACATGGTAACTGCTCAAGGCTTACCTGGAGCTCAGGGCAGTGGTAGCACTGCTGTATATCCATAAGCAGACTGCTTCTCAAACCTTCTTGGCCCTAAGGACTCCCTAGATACTTGCTGGAGCATGTAGATCCCTTGGGGATTGTTACACAGTGGGATAGTGTTTTTTGTAATTTGTGAGCTTCTCCTTTACAGTCACCATTAACACACACTAGGCAAGGGCAAAACAGCAATGATTCATCTGACAACAAAGAGACACTGATAAACAAAATATAAAAACAATCCCACTTTATGTCTAAGAACTGTGGGTACTTCTAGTTGTTTGGTGCATTTATTTTTTTTCTAATCCAGTATCTCTAAAAGTCCTAGCTATTACAACTGAGGTTTGGGGTCCACCTCTTACCTCTTCCTTCTGAATTCTGCCACTAGTTCTGAACTTGTACATTTGTTGCTCTGAAGCCAATTACTAGGCACTTTGGGTGTGGGTTGGTTTTTTCCCCCCTTTATCTAGTAAATGCAAATGCTGGAAGACGGTGTGATCATGCATCATGAGACGTTGAAGCATTCAACAGTGTTTCAAGTAAATGGAACTTGTTTGTTTGATCTCTTAGCCTGATATTATAAGTCATTCAACAGCAAGATTTGTTTTTTTAATTATAGTTTGATTTCTCCTCTGCAGGATCTGGTTGGGCAACATTGGTTCTACAAAGGAACAAATCAGAAATTTGGAAAGCTTCATCAATGATTTGTGGGTTCTAGTTTGGGCAGTTAAGAGTACCTGGGCAAGATGCAGAAATGTCTGGTGTGAGAGGAGGGAATGTGCAGCACGAACATATCCTCTCCATATAGCACTGGCTTTCCTTCCTTTTCCTGCCTCCTCACCAGCACGTGGGTGAGCTCCCCAGCTTCAGGCCCTTCCTCCTTCAGTGGCAACTCCCCAGGTTCTTCTATCCCATGTGGAGGGTAAGGAGGAGAAAGTCCCTACAATCCTGATCCCTTTCTACAGCAACACAGGGTCCTTTCACTACCTCCTGCCATGCCATATGGAAGCTTTGGTCTTCACCTTCACCGTGGGATGAAAGAGATTTAAGAGGCAGAGCAGATGCCTTAGGATACAACCTGTAGGTGTATCCCTGTTATACTGCTGGGGTCTTCATCTGCTTTCTCAGCAGCCATTGCAATTATATCACAGACACCGGTGGCCCCAGCAGCCAACCTGGCATCCTGAGATTCCCCTCAAAAAAGTAGCAATATTTCAGGTAGCACTTTCAGAGGAGAGCTTTGCCAGATGTCTGAATGGAGGTGCTCAGTCTCAATACTCCCAAGGTGCAGTCCACAGGTCACTGGTTGAAGTGTTTTCCAGTGCGATTCTAATGCACACACCTCAAATCTGTCCTCATTTTTCGTTCTGCTTCTAGGACACAGTAGCACCACTTCCCTCCTGTCATGCCCTGCAAAATCCATGTTTTTTAATGCAGGCTGTCAGACTAGTGATGGGGATGAAGAAAATAAAGATTTCAAATCCACATGCACACAAAGGAAGACATTTATGAAATATATGTACCTACTAATTTTGCCTCGCTGTTTCATTTCATGTCACTTTTACTAGAAAATTTTCAAGACCGTTCTTGGAGATCAGACATTGAGATCCCCTGGGAGAGCACGTTCTAAGTCTCACTCAGCTGCTGAATGATGTAAGTTATACAAATATTGCAAACGACTCTAATATCAACAGCCAGAGCTGCATAAGCCTGACATTGCAGATTTTCCTTATGTCAGCTGTCAACCATCTAGACGCCCTACGGCCCATTTGCTATATATACCTATAGTGCCTACCCACGGGGACGGTATCAGCTTCAGCACAAGCTGGCTGAAAGGCAGAGCAGTGAACAGTTGCGTAGCCCTTTCTGAGGCAGTGCCAATTGCTCTACACTGCAATACTACATATTTTATCTCTAAGAAATGTGTTGCAGAGAAGCTACTAAAACAATGTTTCAGAAACTTCAGTTTCAGCAGCTTTCCGTGAAGACTGGTGTCTTGCCTCTGCTGTAAGATCTGGAAGTACATTGTATTGTTATAATGAAACCCCTAGTCTGTCAGACTGATGATGGGTCAGGGACAGTAGATTTCAGACCTGTGTTGACATAGATGAAGACATTTATGAGATTTACAGTGACTAATATTGCCTCGGTCTCTCTTCATTTCATTTGAATCATGTCAATCGTACTGTGCCACAAAAAGCTCCAAGAAATGTCAGGAGGAGCATTTTTCTCCTTCTTTGAAATACATCACCCTGAAGTCCATTATCTCAGGACATTCCAGGAACCTAAGAGAACGCTGAATCCTAACTCTGGCTTGTTTTGCTGTTATGCATAAGTGACACCTCTTGCCTGGCAGAGACACCAGCGGTGCCTGTCCCTGGCCCAGGACTGAGGTCCCTTGGGAAAGAGCAAGCTTGACTGTGAGAGGAGGTAATGGCCACGCAGCAGGTGGTGCCTATGTTTACAAAGAAGCTTTTTAATCTAAATCCAAGCAGCTTTGCAATCTAAATTAGATCTCTAAATTACCTAAATCTAGATATCAGGTGTCTAAGTTTTAGATGCAGAGAAATATATATATACACATTTCTATTATTTATTTAGCATTTATATTTAAAAATTCCATTGATTGATATTTCCCACATTCCTTTCTCATGCAATATTTTACAGTGTATTTGAAAATGTGTTTTAAACCCAAGATAACTATACTTTGTCTTTGGTTCTTTCTTAGGAATTGAACAGTGTCACTGTTCTCCACGACCTTTTCACTTCAAAGATCAATATTGACCAATACTGATCAACAAATTGTGTTTTTTTACTACAATTTCCTACAAACTGGTTAAAAGCCAGTTTAATCCAATAGCTGTCAGCTGCTAATGTGTTACACCTTGACTCATTCTGATAGTGTAATTTCCACCTAAAAAGATTTAAAATGGTAATATTATGGATCAAACACATATTATTTACATTAAAAAGATGCCTACTGAGGCATGATTAAGAAAAGGAGAATTACTGTCTTCTATAAAGTCAAAGATGATCTGTTCCTTTCTGAATAATCACAGCTTGTCCACCACATTACGCAGAGGACTCATTCCCCCCATGGAGTCTACCAAGCTGCCTATAAGTAGTTCAGTCTTGGATATCTGTTTGGTTTTATTTTTGCACTTTGAAATGGAACATCTCTCTGGAGACACTGAAAACCGAAACACTAAAAGGACACACAGTCAGTCAAGCAGTCAGCACCTAAGACAAAGAAAGTCCATCCTTTAATAGATGAGGCTTATTGGATACATGTACGGCTATGCCGAAGGACCATTAGGAGTCACAAGAACCTGGAGTTTGTCTGTCCCTGAGGTGTGTGCAGATTTGGATCCTGTAACTTGAGAGTTCACAAGCCCAGAGTTTCCACTGGATCACAGGGCATTTGTTCTTTGCCAGGTTCTTTGTCTAAGGATGGTAACCCTTCCACTCGCTTCAGCAGTCACTTGTCCTGCCCCTGCTACAACGTTCCTTTCTGCTCTGCTTTGGAAATCTTCAATCTGTAAATGAAAGCTACCTTTCTCATTTCTCTGGGGGGATCAAACTGGTTGACCTACCACATCACTAGCCTTATTCTATGCCAAAATATGGATTCCTTATTTTAAAAAAGTGCTCACTTTAAGAGTAATGACGTATTCCATTACTGACCTTTACTGGAGTGAAATAGGCTACATCTACATCGTGCAAGGGCTAAAGCTCCCAGGCTCTGCTTGAGGCTAATTTCAACACACATCTACTTGGACAGCAGCGTCTGACGCAATTTACTGGTATTCCCAGGTGTGACTATTACAGAAAACACCTTTGCAGTTGAAAGTGAGACAGCATTTGAACCTAAATGATGTTCTAAATGCAACTCACCTCAACATAGAGATGAATGACGAATATTTGGAAGAGTTTCTCTATGAGGAGTCATTAATAGACAGAGATAGTATGGGAAATAATAATTTCCCTATTTATTTCCCAGCTAAAGTTTCCCTTTTCAGATAATACAAGATCTGGGACACAGTTAATGAACTGACCAGCCAGTAGGCTTAAAACAGAAGTATTTATTTACACGGTGTAATTATTTGGTGGAATATGTTGCACAAAATTTTTGGAGGCCAAAATAAAAATAGTTTGTAAAAGCTATTGGATGAATTAATGGGAAAAAAATGCCTCTCTTTCTCTTAAACACTGTGATCTGCTACCATCTGAGTCAGAAAATTCCTATGCCACAGATTGCCAGAAGCTTGGAAGACATACCATACTTGGAAGAAAAGTATCATTGCATGCTTCCTGTGTTATTCTGTATTTCTTTCTTCAGCATTTGCTGTTGGCCCATGTGGATGGTATAAGATCGACCTGTTGTCTGAGTATGGCTATTTTCATGTATGGATAGATTTTTTAGATAGACCTTAAACTTCAGGGATCAGTAAAGACACTAAAGAAGTGAAGTTTTTTGTTTTTAAAGACATGGATGCAAGGATATGAAATAGAATCATAGAATCATTTGGTTGGAAAAGACC
>VYZW01059261.1:24659-50322 GCA_013401315.1 Balaeniceps rex | reverse complement strand
CAGTCATGGGGGACTTCACCTGACTGCCGTGACTTTTCAGATATCATGGAGAGTGGCTTGATGAAGATATTAAAGAGAACTGGCCCCAATACTGAGCCCTGGGGAACACCACTTGTGACCAGCTGTCAACAAAATTTAATTCTATTCACAACTCTTTGGGCCTGGCCATCCAGCCAGTTTTTTACCCAGCAAAGAGTACACCCATCCAAGCCATACGCAGCCAGTTTCTCCAGGAGAATGTTGTGGGAAACGGTGTCAAAGGCATTACAAAAGTCCAGGTAGACGACATCCACAGCATTTCCCTCATCTACTGGGTGGGTCACCTTGTTGTAGAAGGAGGTCAGGTTACTGTATCAGGACCTGCCTTTCATAAACCCATGCTGACTGGGCCTGATCTCATGGTTGTCCTGTTTGTGCTGTGTGATGGCACTCAAGACGATCTGCTTCATAACCTTCGCCGGCACTGAGGTCAGACTGACAGGCCTGTAGTTCCCCGGATCCTCCTTTCAGCCCTTCTTGTAGATGGACGTCATATTGGCAAACCTTCAGTCAACAGGGACCTCCCTGGTTAGCCAGGACTGCCGATAAAGGATTGAAGGTGGCTTGGTGAGCACTTCCGCCAGCTCCCTCAGTACCATTGGGTGGATCCCATCCGGCCCCATAGACTTGTGTGTGTCGAAGTGGTGTAGCAGGTCGCTAACCATTTCCCCTTGGATTATGGGGGCTTCATTCTGCTCCCTGTCCCTCTGTCTTCCAGCTCAGGGCGCTGGGTACCCGGAGAACAACTGATCTGACTATTAAAGACTGAGGGAAAGAAGGCTTTAAGTACCTCAGCCTTTTCCTCATCCTTTGTCACTATGTTTCCCCCCGCATCCAATAAAGGATGGAGATTCTCCTTAGCCCTCCTTTTGTTGCTAATGTATTTATAGAAACATTTTTTATTGTTTTTTACCGCGATAGCCAGATTAAGTTCTAGTCAGGCTTTGGCCCTTCTAATTTTCTCCCTGCATAACCTCACAACATCTTTGTAGTCCTCCTGAGTTGCCTGTCCCTTCTTCCAAAAGTCATAAACTCTGGTTTTTTTCCTGAGTTCCAGCCAAAGCCCTGTGTTCAGCCAGGCTGGTCCTCTTCCCCGCCAACTCGTCTTTCAGCACATGGGGATGGCCTGCTCCTGCACCTTTAAGATTTCCTTCTTGAAGAATGTCCAGCCTTCGTGGACACCTTTGCCCTTCAGGACTGCCTCCGAAGGGGCTCTGTCAACCAGGCTCCTCAACAGGCCAAAGTCTGCCCTCTGGACGCCCAAGGTGGCAGTTCTGCTGACCCCCCTCCTTACTTCTCTGAGAATCAAAAACTATCATTTCATGATCGCTATGCCCCAGGTGTCCTCCAACCATCACATCACCCACAAGTCCTTCTCTGTTCACAAACAACAGGTGCAGCAGGGCACCTTCCCTAGCTGGCTCATTCACCAGCTGTGTCAGGAAGTTATCTTCTGCACACTCCAGGAACCTCCTAGACTGTTTCCTCTCCGCTGTATTGTATTTCCAGCAGACATCTGGTAAGTTGAAGTCCCCCATGAGAACAGGGGCTAGCAATTGTGAGACTTCTCCCAACTGCTTATAGAATATTCCATCTGCCTCTTCATCCTGGCTGTGTGGTCTATAACAGACTCTCACCATGATGTCTGCCTTGTTGGCCTTTCCCCCGACTCTTACCCATAAATGCTCAACCCTATCGTCATCATTATTAAGCTCTAGACAATCAAAACAGTCCCTAACATACAGGGCTACCCTTCCGCCTCTCCTTCTTTGCCTGTCCTTTCTGAGGAGTTTATAGCCAACCATTGCAGCACTCCAGTTGTATGAGTCATCCCACCATGTTGCCATGATGGCGACTATGTCATAGTTTTCCTGCTGCACAATGGCTTCCAGCTCCTCCTGTTCGTTGCCCATGCTGCATGCATTGGTGTAGATGCACTTAGTTGGGCTATTGATCCCACCACCTTTTTGGGGGAGAAGCCCTACTTCCTATGTGACCATTCTCAGATGTTTCCATGGTTTCTAACACATCCATAACCCTTGTGTCTTAGCTGCTGCATAGATCTCCATCCCTTACCTCCACTGAGATGGCAGACTGAAGGACCTCACTAGCACACCATCCCTCAAGCACTGGCGTGCTGCCCTCAAGCTTATCTCTAGTGAGCCTGGTATTATCCCTTTCCCCCTTCAAATCTAGTTTAAAGCTCTTTCAATGAGCCCTGCTAACTCTGATCCTTTTCCCCCTTTGAGACAGATGTACCCCATCTGTCGCTAGCAGGCCTGGTGTTGTGTAGATTGACCCATGATCAAAAAACCCAAAATTCTGCTGGTGACACCAGGCTCAGAGCCAGGTATTGATCTGCTGGCTCTTCCTGTTTCTTCCCTCATCATTCCCTGCAAGTGGAAGGATAGAGGAGAACACTGCTTGTGCTCCTGATCCCTTAACCAGTTGTCCCAAGGCCCTGAAGTCTTTCTTGATTGCCCTCGACTACTTCTTGCAACTTCGTCGCTGCCTACATGAAAAATCAGTAATGGGTATTAATCTGAGGGTCATGCCAGGGTAGGAAGCTTTCTCTTCACATCTTTAACCCAGGCTNTTGGATTATGGGGGCTTCATTCTGCTCCCTGTCCCTCTGTCTTCCAGCTCAGGGCGCTGGGTACCCGGAGAACAACTGATCTGACTATTAAAGACTGAGGGAAAGAAGGCTTTAAGTACCTCAGCCTTTTCCTCATCCTTTGTCACTATGTTTCCCCCCGCATCCAATAAAGGATGGAGATTCTCCTTAGCCCTCCTTTTGTTGCTAATGTATTTATAGAAACATTTTTTATTGTTTTTTACCGCGATAGCCAGATTAAGTTCTAGTCAGGCTTTGGCCCTTCTAATTTTCTCCCTGCATAACCTCACAACATCTTTGTAGTCCTCCTGAGTTGCCTGTCCCTTCTTCCAAAAGTCATAAACTCTGGTTTTTTTCCTGAGTTCCAGCCAAAGCCCTGTGTTCAGCCAGGCTGGTCCTCTTCCCCGCCAACTCGTCTTTCAGCACATGGGGATGGCCTGCTCCTGCACCTTTAAGATTTCCTTCTTGAAGAATGTCCAGCCTTCGTGGACACCTTTGCCCTTCAGGACTGCCTCCGAAGGGGCTCTGTCAACCAGGCTCCTCAACAGGCCAAAGTCTGCCCTCTGGACGCCCAAGGTGGCAGTTCTGCTGACCCCCCTCCTTACTTCTCTGAGAATCAAAAACTATCATTTCATGATCGCTATGCCCCAGGTGTCCTCCAACCATCACATCACCCACAAGTCCTTCTCTGTTCACAAACAACAGGTGCAGCAGGGCACCTTCCCTAGCTGGCTCATTCACCAGCTGTGTCAGGAAGTTATCTTCTGCACACTCCAGGAACCTCCTAGACTGTTTCCTCTCCGCTGTATTGTATTTCCAGCAGACATCTGGTAAGTTGAAGTCCCCCATGAGAACAGGGGCTAGCAATTGTGAGACTTCTCCCAACTGCTTATAGAATATTCCATCTGCCTCTTCATCCTGGCTGTGTGGTCTATAACAGACTCTCACCATGATGTCTGCCTTGTTGGCCTTTCCCCCGACTCTTACCCATAAATGCTCAACCCTATCGTCATCATTATTAAGCTCTAGACAATCAAAACAGTCCCTAACATACAGGGCTACCCTTCCGCCTCTCCTTCTTTGCCTGTCCTTTCTGAGGAGTTTATAGCCAACCATTGCAGCACTCCAGTTGTATGAGTCATCCCACCATGTTGCCATGATGGCGACTATGTCATAGTTTTCCTGCTGCACAATGGCTTCCAGCTCCTCCTGTTCGTTGCCCATGCTGCATGCATTGGTGTAGATGCACTTAGTTGGGCTATTGATCCCACCACCTTTTTGGGGGAGAAGCCCTACTTCCTATGTGACCATTCTCAGATGTTTCCATGGTTTCTAACACATCCATAACCCTTGTGTCTTAGCTGCTGCATAGATCTCCATCCCTTACCTCCACTGAGATGGCAGACTGAAGGACCTCACTAGCACACCATCCCTCAAGCACTGGCGTGCTGCCCTCAAGCTTATCTCTAGTGAGCCTGGTATTATCCCTTTCCCCCTTCAAATCTAGTTTAAAGCTCTTTCAATGAGCCCTGCTAACTCTGATCCTTTTCCCCCTTTGAGACAGATGTACCCCATCTGTCGCTAGCAGGCCTGGTGTTGTGTAGATTGACCCATGATCAAAAAACCCAAAATTCTGCTGGTGACACCAGGCTCAGAGCCAGGTATTGATCTGCTGGCTCTTCCTGTTTCTTCCCTCATCATTCCCTGCAAGTGGAAGGATAGAGGAGAACACTGCTTGTGCTCCTGATCCCTTAACCAGTTGTCCCAAGGCCCTGAAGTCTTTCTTGATTGCCCTCGACTACTTCTTGCAACTTCGTCGCTGCCTACATGAAAAATCAGTAATGGGTATTAATCTGAGGGTCATGCCAGGGTAGGAAGCTTTCTCTTCACATCTTTAACCCAGGCTGCAGGGAGGCAGCAGACTTCCCTAAGATGTGGGTCCAGTCTGCATTATTGGGCCTTCTGTTCCCCTCAGGAGAGAGTCTCCTGTGAGAATGATCCATCTTTTTTTCTTTATGGAAGCAGTTTTGATGCAGGGCGTAGGCCAACTTAACCTCAGCAACACCGCCAGGCTAGATCAACCATCCCTAGAAGTTGACCTTCACTTGCAAGTCATCCATCTATACATAAAATCACTGAAAATACATGTATTTCACTGCCCTTTAAAGAGAATATAGGAGCAAAAGTCAAATATAGTGGCCAAAGTTTCAGTTTCTCAGACACCTGGCACGTGTTATTATGGGTTTGCAGCACTTTCCGCAAACTGTTGATGGGTCATGAAATGCGGTTTCTGTGCTGAGACGAATGCCTGTTTGGTGCTGCAGTGACAGTGACCACGGTGAGTTGTCTGTTCTCTGCTTCCCAAGAATAAAAAGGCTGAGCTGTAAAAGTTTTTCACAACAATTTCATTTAAGAAGACCTGACTACAGAGACTCTGAAGAAGCAAAGGGAAAGAACTAAGCATCCTGCCATTTCTGTGTGGTAAACCAGAGCCTGTCAGCAGTGTCCTGCTGCTGATCATGTTGATTAGGAGCCATGCACAGCATAGCCTATTACTTAAGCGAAGAACCATTTAATTTGAGCCATATGGCTAAAGGCTGAAAGAGAAAATGAGCAAGATCCATCTGTACTATATAACATGCAGTGATGAGCGTAGGAGATAACAGTAAAATGAAAAAACAGGTTAGCACGTTTATGTCTTTGGCTGCATTTTAGTGTTAATTTTTTTTGTTTCACAAGTTTACAGTTCATAACTGAGATCCAGCCTCAGCACTGCTAAACCATGGCTTCTCTCCTTTCCTGGTCAGACTTCCAGGGATACATTTGTACTCCCTTTCCACTCGCCTGTGGTTTTGATCTCTGTGGGTTTTGTTTATTGTCATATGTAGTAGTGATGACTACTTCCGAGTTTCCTTCTGCTTGATGAAGACACTTCGTGTAGGTCTCCGAGTGTTGCCAGGGAAACAGGTAGGGGTGTTTGATAGGCTACAGTGTGCTCTTGTGTTTCTGTCAACATCTCGCTCAGTGGAAGGACAGCTCTTCTCAAAAACAGAAATAGTGCTGCTGTGATAGCTATTGCCATTAAAGCTGGGGTTTTTGCTGGGTTGTCTAATGAGAAATACAGAATTGGGGAAGGAAGAAAAAAAAGCTTTATCATCACTTTGAGGTTGGACAATCGTAATACAATGTCCAGAGTAAGCAAGACTGAATATTAAGTGGCATATCAACTCTGGTGATAAGGTTTTAAAAAGAATGATGTGTCATGAATTGCTAGGTGAACTAACCTTCATCTCTGTGAAATATGTATAGAGTAATAATGTAAATCTTTATTTTAAAACTATTGAAAATAGTACTGTACACTAAAGGAGATGTAATATGTTCATAAATATAAACTATTATTGATATATGTGAAAAAAAGACCAGAGATTTTAAATAAATCTAACTCCAAACAGCCTGTTCAGCTGAGCAAACCAGGTGACGCTAAATAGTTCACTTGCTGAGCAGATATATGTTTCTTGCTAGTAGATTAGGTGTAGAATAAATTAGGTGTTACATGTTTGTCTTGCCCATTTAGGATGAGATTCCTCTCTTTGCCTTTCGTATTCTTTATAGTAGTTGTAGGGCTTGACGTTGACCTCCTATAAACCTTTTTCTGTGTTGCCAGGGATCTCATCCACATCTTGACACAGAGTAGTAAAACGAGTGGAAACCTAGCTATAAGCAAGTGAGTACGAAAGAGGGAGGTAAGCTCCTCACAGTACAATTTCCACATGAGTTGTTACACTGGAGTTCCCACCAGACTATCTGTAAACCTCTGGCAGCTTGGCTGTAGACCTGTCTTAAGATCCCTGCAGTACTTTCATTGTTTAAATGCAATCACACGTGTGCTTTCACTGCCTGTTTACGTCAGTGTTTGTCTTCTCACATCCAGTTCCTCTCTCGCCCTTCATGCCCATGCAGGTGCACCCCAGAGGTTCTGTGGAGGGCAGGAGCTTCCAGGTCCATGCTGCCCTCAGCCTTCCCTTTTGGGACTTGTGAGAGGAAAGGGCCATGGCACCTCTTATCTTTCACTCTAAAGTCTCTTTGCTTCCAGGATTTTCCTTCCTCGTGGGAACGGAGCCAGGAACTGGAGTTTCTCTGATCCATACCTGCAGTCAGTACATAGTCCAGGAAGACACCTGCCTGTTGTTCCAGCTAGCGTCACGTTGAGGAGCCGAGCTGTGGGGTCCACACTTGTCAGGGCTCCAGTGTTTCTCCCTCCTGTTCCCTACTGCTTTCGCTTCCTTCCTTGTCTCTGGCACAGCACAGCTGCTTCTGTCAGCAGGAAAAATATTTATGGCATTTTATCTCTGAAATTCCCTGCACGGTCAGGATTAGCTGGAGTTTAATATAATCCTGAAGCCATGCTCTCAATGTATGAGCTACTTCTCACCATCTCAAGAGCCTTTGCGTTTCCTTGGTGTTCTTGCATAATTTTACTCACAAATGGTATAGCACTATGAATTTAATACCTTACTCAGTATTTGCAGTTGCAAGCTGTTGATTTTATCTTCACGTTGCTCACGCTGTGTGAATAAGCAGGTTTGTTGTTGGACTGTAGTTTTTGTGCAACTTGTTTCTTTGGTGTACAGATCTGATACAATGAGCATATAGCGAGACAGGTCTTAGCATTCATCTAATTACCAATTGAGAGCAAGATATTAACAGCATGTTAAAAATATTTGTCAGAGTTGAGACTTGGGAGGTTTGTTTCCCAGCTCTGCTCTATGTGTAGTGGGTGGCATGTGGTACTTGGTTCTTTGTCTGTGATTAGGACTTGAAGAACTCCCCTTTCTTGCATGGCAGTGAGAATAAATACATTGAAGAGTTTTAGAGGCCCGGGTTACCAGGTTCAATAATTAAGCTCATAAAGATTATCTTTAGGTGCTTACATGATTAAAGTATGATTAGACTGAATAATGTCATTTCACGTTTATGATAATGCTCATCGTGTTGGTTCATGATGATGATACATCCTGACTGCATTACTAATTAGGCTTGCTTACCCCATGTCTGAAGTTAATAGTTTGTGTTCCAGTAATCTCAGGGGTTTATTGCTTATCGCTTAATACTATGTGCGTGTTTGTGCTGCTTCTTTCTGCACTAGGTTACGAAACCTAATTTAGGGTTATGCTGTAAATCTACGTGTGACAGGCTGCTTGGCTTTTCATTGATGGCTGCCAACTAAGCTCTTGTTTTCTGAGATCACTCCTGATTTCCCATTTGCTTCAATTTCCAAACCTGGAGAATGATACCATTCTCTAAATATTTGTGTAGTTTGGACCTGAGAGTATGATGTAATCTCAGGTGAGCTGCAGTTGAGCTATGGCGCCTCAGATTTTTTGGGAGCATCCAGCTGTGGAGATCATGAGTTGGATTTGGTGTGAAAGAAGAAACAGGGGTAAGGCAGAAAGTTGCTTTTCTGTTATGAACTTGAAATTGACCTGTGGGCTTGTTTAGGTCTTAAACCAGGATTTTGGATTCACAAGTCTACTGTCTTTTTTTTTTTACTGAAATTCCAATTGTCTATTAATATGCTCTCATAAAGGAGAAATGAGAAAACATAACCCACCCACATGCTTCTCTGAGGTGTCTATGGAAACAGGAGCAGCATGAGTGAGCAAGTGAAAAGACACAAACAGGAGGAAGGTGGTGCTGGGGGAGCTGTCAAGGGCTTTGCTTATGTAACATAATGTGCAGGAAGCTTGTAGTTCAGCATCTGAAAGTAAAATCTCATCTGTTTTGTCACTGGCTTAAACACTCTCATAGAATTTCCAGGCAGAAAGTATCAGAGGTATGGAGGCACCTCGCTTGTGTGTAGCTGGTGCTTGGATTTGTCAAGTTCTGTGCAAGGGACAGTTTCAGTGCAGCAGAGGATCCTCATCACCAGCCTTCCAGGAAAAGCTAGGTGTTCTGGTGCAGAGGGATTTGTAAAGGGAAAGGGAATAGTACTTAACAATGGGCATCATATCAACTGCTAGATGACATACAATGTTCCTGGTATTGCCAATATTCATAATCTTTTTGCCAGCTCTGTTAATCTGTTGCTGAAATAGATTGGTTGTATATGAAAATGTCATGTAAGGGTCTCCTTTTCTACTTGCACTGAGAAAATAACTTCTGCTAGACCTCCTTAGGGAGAATGTTTTTCCTCTCTTTGACAAGATCTCTTCTCCAGAGCAGCTGTAAGGCGTTTGTCCTGTGCGTGTTGCGTACCAGTGTACGTGTAGGAGCAGGATCCAGTACCAAGTATAGGGGAAGAATTCCTCAATTGCAGTAATTGAATCTTGGGCCTTATTAATGGTTTCTGGTTTTCCTTCATTAAATTAATTCTCAAGATCTTCAGAGAAAGGAAACTATTTTACTTCAGGTATAATGTTGTCTCTCAAACAGTCTCCATTCTTGTGCTTCCTGCAGGTGGGCATCTTAAACTGAGCAGTGCGATGCTGTCAGCCTATTGTTACTTGATGAAAAAAACAGTGAAACATTTCCAGGATAATCAAAGTCACATTTAAAACAAAACAATTGAACAGTTCTGACTGCACTTATGTAGTTTTAAATATATTACTGCTACATCATCATACTTTAACCTAAACATGCTAACAATCTCATGAAATCTGTCCAGTTTATTATGAAGTGATCGAGAATTCATCTGGTGTCACGATGCTTTGCTTTCCAGAACACTGTACAAGCTTCTCACGTTTAAACATAGACTTAAATGTTGTGGAAGGGACCTATTTTTTTATTATTTGTTCTGAGCATGTAATTCTGTACAAGTACCAGTTTGTTATGCCTTCCTCAGACACAGCGACTTTAAAAGTTACCTCCCACGTGTGTAATTTCTCCCCCCATCCCCAGTGATTTTTATGCTCGAGATGAGGATTGAATCTTTTCCAAATCTCATTCCTTCATAACACTTGACGTTTCAGTAATGCTGCCTGGATGCACACAGATGGCTCAGTGGGAGGAAGCAATACAAGTGCGCTCAGCCTCGGAGACCAGATTGCAAATGGCAAGTCAAGTTTGGGATCTACCAGCCTTTCAGAGTAGTCTTCAAATCTGGCACGTTCTTCAAGCGTATCATTAATTTCGTGTTACCCCTCAGTAATGCTGGAACTATAGTCAGGAAAATAGCCTTTCTCAGTTTGGGTTGTTGTTTTCACGTGTGAGCATTCGTGAGCTTCCATTTCGTGTAACACCTAGTCTGACTTCAGGGCTCTGTGTCTCTCAGAAGCAAAGTAATCTTTCTAAGGACCTTGAATTTCCGTGATGCATCAGTTCTCACTTATGTCAATATGGCTTTTTTTCAGAGCAGTTTATATTGATGTATTGTGGTTTTGAACCATGTGGGGAAAAGGTCATTACTATAATCATACTCAAGGCAGATCTTGTCAAGATTAGTTACTTTGCAGTAAAAGAGATACCCAGGAGTGTATCTATTAACAGTCTTTGGCTTTAACGTGATATACAATACAGAAATGTTTGCAAGAATAGTTGCAATATTGAGAGTATACTGAATGAGGCTTTTATTTTATTTGCATGCCATTTGGATTTATGTAATACTATTACTTGAAAAAATCCTTGTAACTGGGAATAAATGGGAGTTATGGGAAGGAACCACCTAAGCCATTATGTTTGCTTACCCAGGAATAGATGTTTAAATTATGGGTGACTGCATCTACTCTAGGCATTGCAACACTTTCTTTTTCCCCTATAGTAGCATAAATCTGTGATAAATTAGTAATTCACAAGTGAGAATCAGAACACACAGCAAAAGCTAGTGGAAAATGTGTACGAGTAACAAATCACCACAGTAAATGAATGTGTCCCTTAGTAATTCTTTGAAAGTAAGAATAGGGCGTGAACAGTTCAGGAGTGTAATATCCAATATGCTTGTGGTGCCCATGAGAATTGAAAATTTAGAGGAACCGGATAGACAGCTATCCCAAGGGAGCGGCTGCTCTGCCAGCGCCCATTAAAGCAGCTGCTGCTGTGCTGGCTGTGCAGGCAAAGAGCTGCAGCTGCTGGCTGTGCTCCCTAGCAAAGCAGCCTGCTGCTAGAGGTGGGAATTCTCCCTGTCTGCCCACACCCAAGCACTAGCACACAGGCACTTCTCTTGCATGTGTATATTTATGCACAACCTTCCAAATCCTAATTTTGCCCCAGCCAAGTTAAACTAACTTTAACCACACCCAGGGAGTTTCCTGCAGGCTTTGAAAATGCCTGGATGTAAATGGGCTAAAATTGCTTCTGTTTCAATTATAAGAATTACTTCAAACCAGGCAAAACTGGTGAATTTAAAGCTGTGGTGCTGAGAGTAACACTGGAAAACGAGCAGGTAAAATAAGTGTTTAGTATTATACTCAATTTATCTCAGCTAAGGAGCAATTGTTACAAAAGCAGAATCTTCCCACCCCAATTTTACATAGCAGCAAAAATCAATTTAAACTTTAACCTCCTTTCCTCCTTCTAAAGCAAGTGGCAGTTTGGTTTTCTTTTTTAACCTTGAATATATTTCATAATAACGCTGAGCAAGGAATTGGGTATTTTGCATGAATTACTGGTTGTTGGCAGTAAACTTGCCTGTTGCAGGGAGGCACAAATTCCTCTGGTAAAATCTTAGCAACAAAGGGGTTGATGAAAAAAATTCCTGTTAACTTATATGTGGCCAAGATTTCACCCTTGTTCTGTAGGTGGAATTCAAAAAACTTTGCCTCTGAAGCCGCATATGTGGTTATCAGTTACAGCATGCTGCCTTCTCTCCTGCCCGGGCACATTGGATGTGCAGAGCTGGGGAGAACCTTCTCTAAACTCATGGAGGGTTTTTTTCACATTGGAAAAATAAGTTATTTTGGAGCTTGATAACTAGCAAGAGTGGCTTAGAAATGGGAAGGAAATAGCTTTATCATTTGTGAAACATTTCAAAGTTCAAAAAGAAACCAACCACGTGTCTGCTTTGGAGTGAAGCCGAGAGTTTTTCAGTGCTTTCTATGGAAAAAAGAAAGAGTGAACACCCACCCTGAAATAGCGAGCAATCAAATGGTCAGGGAACATGTGTGGGCTGAAGCAGCCAGTCTTTGGCTGTGAACTGAGAAACGCATCCGATGAACAGACCAGCATGCCCCCCCACCTCCTTCATGCAGGAAAAACCCTCTGCCAGACAATTCTCAGCCAGATCCACTGGTAGTCTTGTTAAACACCAAGAAGCTAATCCTATTTTAACAGACCTTGTGAGTAACCCTTACAGGACCCCATTCAGAGATGAAGTTGCTATAATTTGTAACTCGTTACCCAGACACAAACCAAGTTGTAAGTTCTCAGAGAACGCTCTTCTGATGGGTCCATCATTGCTGATCTCTGAAGCCCAGTCATTATTCTGTGTTCCAGTTTGTGCCTGCTAAGGACCTCCATGAAAGAATGATATTAGCCATGGATATTGATCTGGTCCTTGATGGACTATTAAAATGTCGTCTTAATTTGGCCATTTGTCTTTTCTAGAACAGCAGAGGATGGAAGCAGGCTCTCTTTAATTATTTATTGATTTGCTTTTTGGCTTCTTTTCCTGTGCTAAGAACGTGGTCTTTAATGAATGAGGCTAAAATGACTTCTGTTTGGTTTTTCTGTGTGATAGAATTTCAGATGCCAGGTTAGTTTATTTGCTTTGACACTCTTATTGCATCCTTTTTATCTTGACTTATTAAAAGCTTATAAAATATGCATGGTGCCAATGAAATAGACTCAGGTGACAATTACTGAATGAAATTCAAGATTTATGCCTTGTTCCCAAAGCTGGAACAAGGATATTTATAAGAGCATTTGAAGCTCCAGGAAGAGGATTGTAGAGGACAGCTCTTTCCAGGCACGGTGTATGTATATACTGCACAGGGCAAGTCCATCTGTGTAAGTAGTTAAAGCTTTCTTTATGGCCTCAGTTGAAGACTATGGCATACAGTCCTGCACCATCGAAGAGTTGCCTGAATACTTGCTGTTACATGTTGCAGGTTATTGTCCATTCTCTGACCTGCTTTCAACAGTAAAATAAAATGTCTGGTAACTCTGTCTTCGTGAAACTGCAAAGAGTGATCCTGGCTTTCAAAACTTAAAAATAAGGGTAGGTGTTAGTAAGAAAAAAGGTGTAAGCTAGCAGAAGAGGGATACAAGGAGAGAAGTGCTTACAACTTTCAGTCGTTGATTTTTCAAGTATTTGGATTGAAGAAAGTGAAAATGCAGCTGCAGTCTGCAGTTCCAGAATAACTTTTTTTAAACAAATCTGCAAACATCCTCTACTGACCATAACCCCAAAACTCTTCCTCTTAGGTCGTCTTTGCAGTCATTTCATTGTGTACAATAAATGTAATGATCTTTTCTTACAGCCTGATTTGTTTTTTAAGGGTAAGAAAGGCTAGATTGTTCTTTTAATTAACATTCAGAACAGGTAAAGGAGGGTGGATGAAAGTTGCATCTATTCTCTGGCTGGGTAAATAGTAGTAAGTGCAGTCATTCCCCTGTTTAGTGCTCAAGGGCAATACACAGAAATCCTTTCACTGATTCAATTTACCGGAAGATTTAAAGGCAAGAGAATAATTTGAAATTTTATAGGAATGTGTAATATCTCAGGTTTATGTTGCATTTTCCTGCAGTGAAGTGGAGAATTCAGAGAGAAAGTAACCCTTAACATTTTCCTTGAGCCTTGGAATTTTATACTCTTCAAGGTTTAAGGCAGACTCCTAGCTTAATATAATGAATTGTATTAAAGAAAAACATCCAGTGATGGCCTCGGTCTGTATGATGCCTCCAAATAGGAAAATGACTTTAGAAAATACAGTTATTTTGATACATAACTGAGAATATACTGATGATTTAAGAAGAATTGTCTCGTGTGTGTCTATTTCTGATGTTTATTCTGGCTTATGCTATATTGATAGCTTTGTGTTTGTTTTTTTTGCGTTTTGGCTTATACACTGGTCCCTGTAGCAGACTTAGGGAGCGGAGGTGCTAGCAGTGTCTCGGCTGGCAGCTGCGCTGTGTCCAGCTCCGACCTGCCCTGGCAGCCAGACCAGGTGGCGCGTGTCCGTGCTCCTGACCTGTCTGCAGAGCAGGTAGCCAGCATTATATTTAGATCGTGTTCTTGCTAGCACAGGGTTGAAATCCTTCTGCTCCTGGGGAGTTTGCTGCCCGCAGGCTAGCTTCCAAAGTTGCGGTAAGGGTGAAGGATCTGTAGTTTGGATACTACACTGTGTGAGCTAAATAATCTGCAGGGGTTTCCTGGAAGGATAATCCAGCTCGGTCCCTGTCATTCAGCCAAAGGGAAACATGCTGACTCTCTATGAGTCGGGATGGGTTTTTTTAGGGGAGAGGGAGAGTGTTGTTGCCGCAAGAATTACATAACTATCCCACTCCTAACATCATGTCTGGGAGTCAGACTGTATTAGCAAGGTTCGCAAGCTTTGTACATTTAAATAGACAGCTTATCCTACTAATCAGAATATTTTTCTGAGTTAGTATTAACTTACAAACATATGTACTTACTGATGGTTAGGGCAAAATATTTCTGCTGCTGTTAAGATTTGTTGCTGATCTCAGTGCAGATCCTTTTTTCACTTAACCACGATTGCAATAAAATTTCAAGTGGTTCAGTGAAATTGCAGGCTCGCGTTAGAGTTAGGTTGTGGACGTATGATCCAGAACTGCCTTGAGATCAACTGTATAAATTTTGAGTTTTAAACCACCATAGTGAAGGCTACAAATAAATTTTTTGGCTTTGTCACATGACCAAAAGCAACCTTCAGGAACGATGTTTAAATTAAGGTGTAACAGCAAGTCTGCTGCTTGGTGCTAAGCAAAACTTCCATGTCAGCGAGAGATTTTGGGGCCAGTGAAGCTTTGGTATTTGTGACAGTTCTAGTGCATGCTTCTTAAAACTACACATAATGCTCTCCGTCATACTAGATGAACAAACTTGAATCTTAATTGTAACTATAAAAGGCAATGGTAAGGTGAGCTAAAAGGAAATGCCTGTGGTAATGCCTGTACATGCAAAGCTAATACGTGAACATACTACTACCTATAATTTCCTGGCATGCATTTCACGATTATCTGTCTGCAGGGACGTTAAAAGCACCTGGAGCAGCAAAGTGAAATATCGATGATACATGTATAAATAAACCACTCTGATTTTCAGAAGTAATGAAGACCTTAGCTGCACATAGGTGCATTAGTTGTTTTTACAATCTAGAGAGAGCGTCACCAATTTTGATAAGCTTAATTTTCACAGTATTAAGAAATAGTGATATATGTTAATATTATTATCTTTGTCATGCTTTCCTCCTTCAACTGAGAATTACATCTTTTTATTATATATAACCTTATGTTTTTATTCATTTTAGACAAGCTCTATATGGGACCAGGGCAACTGTACCATGATCTGCAGAACCTTTTACATGACTTGAATGTAGTTGGTCAAATTAGTCAATTAATAGGCAGCCTTAAAGGAAACTATCAGGTAATAAACAAAGCTCGATTTATTTTTCAAGTATGTTCCTGTTGCAAAGTAGCATAATTGTCTCTCCCTGGGATCTGTGCAAGACATTCTTTAGTTCTTTCTGTAAAAAGTGTTATAATTTTTACCTCCAGTAATTCATTTACTGTTAAGCTTTTAGCATTATAAGCAGATTACAGCTGTCTTTCTAATCTTGTTTTTCTTTATTGTTTTTAAGCGTAGGTGGATACTACAAGTGTCTGCATTTGCTCAGTAGCTGATAAGCTTATATGGAAATAGAATTACATTTTGATCTTAAGAAATTGGATTCTTGCAGTTAGACACGGTAGTAGGAGGATGGTTGTTTGGAGGAAGCTCTTGATGCCCATCCAAGCTCATAATCTTGCCTTTCGGGGGAGCTGTACTTAAGACTGAGTGCAAATCATAAAAATATAAAAGGATTTTCAAAGGAATTTTGAAAGTAATTTGCTTTGGCTTTGTTCACATCCCTTTTATTTAGCTTATATTCTGGCAACCAGATATAGTACTTTAACACCAAATTTCAGAATGAGTTCTCCACAGTTTTAAGACTTAGAAAAATTGCTTTTTTGACTTTTGTTTTATATGCTTTATGTATGCTTAGGCACAATTTTTAACTCCCACCTGCCACCATAGGCTGTAAATGTATATGTGTGTATGTGATTATGTATATGAAAGCTGAGTTTCTCTTGGGATATCTTGCCTTCAGAGTCAAGGGCATTAAATAAAACATAACATTTTGTGAAAATATGTACTGTGAAGGAAGTTTATGGAAACAGTACTTTTAGACAAAATTTCACAAGTATTTGAACGTGAATTTCAGCTGCATTATTGGGAATATGTATAACACAGATACCATAAGACATTCACCCATTAACATATACAAAACCTTTCTACCTGTACTGCCAGAGCCAACTATGCTTTGAAAATTTAAAATTCAGTCAATATTTCCAGGTATAGATGTGTAAGATAATTAGAACAGTTTAGTTGAGGAATGAGGTCAGCTTCTCTATTTTTGAAAAAGATTTCAATTTTCATAAAACTCTGACTGTGGAAAATGAGTGTACTTTTTTTGCGTATGAACAGTCGTTACTATTGATGTTTTAAGTGTCACTCAGGTGTGCTTTTACCCTCTGTGACCGAACACTCAGCTTGCAGAGGGTTATTGTTTCAGCATCTTACTTAAATAGATTCCAACCACACAGACAGCTTTCATGATTGCTCTGTAAACATTTTGGCTCAAGAATTTGAACAAAAACATATTGGCAGTATGATGTGTAGATGTTTTCATGAGATTTTCTTTAGAAACAGAACTTGTGGGTTCTGTATAACTACTCATTGAAATGAAGTAAAAGGGTTGTGTGTACACCTGATGCAAATTTACATTTCTTAATCTGACAAATGCTTGGGAATGTCATTTGTGTATCATCAAACTCTGAGCAGTGTGAGATTAATTCATCAGATAAAATATGTTAGCAAATTTTTTTCACTTATTTTTGAAATGTGTTTACAAATATGGCTAAATTATCCTTGATTAAAATGTGGACTAAATGAGGCCCAGGTGCCAGGAATTGTTTCCTATATGCAAAGATCACCTTAGTTAGCCTGTTGGAAATAGGCTAGTAGGCTGGCGTTGAATCTTAGCTTTCTTAATTTTTCAGAACTTAAACCAATCTGTAGCCCATGACTGGACCTCAGGTTTACAAAAATTGATTTTGAAAAAAGAAGATGAAATCAGAGCGGCAGATCGCTGTAGAATTCAGCTGCAACTCCCAGGAAAACAGGACAAGTCAGTAGTAATCTTGATTACAAAACTTTCTAAATGGGCTTATGTATTAGGCATAGATGTACCAGGGAGGATTTGGGAATCTGTAGCTCTCCCCCCTCTTCTTTCTCCTTAGTTAGCCTCTGACTTCTGCTCTCATGCTGCAATGCTGGGAACTTGCATGTTCTAGGGCAGTTTTTCTCCCATTCCTCAGCCCTGTGTTCCAGGTGCAAGAAGCAAGAGAGGAACTGTGGCAGTGACAGTTAACAGGGAACAGCCGCTGTTATATTCTTTTGTCAAGGAGGGTGTTCTTCTCATACCATTTCATGTAAAGTGTAGGAAGATGGGCGTATGGCATATCATAGCCTGCATGCTTATATTGGAGCTGTGTCTTTGTCCAAGTGTTAGAAAATAATGAAATCTCATCTTGCTCAACATTTCTAGCCTTGACTGTATCTCATACTCAATGCATTTAGAGTGGCTTTTTTTTTTTTTTTTTTTGTCTTGCAGGTCTGGGCGGCCCACTTTCTTTACAGCTGTGTTCAATACATTTACTCCTGCCATCAAACAGGCTTGGATCAACAATTTGCAAATGGCTAAACTGGCCCTTGGTAATTCTTAGTTACTTAAATTTCCTATCAAGTTAAGATAGCTCTCAATATACAGTCTAATTTTTTTATTTTTATTTTTTAGAAAATGATTTTTTTCTGAAAAATGTATCTGCAGATGTTAAAATTGCAATACAGTAAATAGTGATTGTGTATCACTACAAAGTAATGACATTATAGGTAGGATGGGGGTTTCATTATGAAGGAATATAACTTCTACAGTATTTTAATGAAGTCTGTGGGAGTCGCTACTAATTGTTGTATCTAAATCAACAAGAATGAGATACACTACAGGACAGACAGGTGAGGAAGTTATTCCATTATAAACTTATTTCTTCAGATCTTATGAACTTTTTAAACTTTAAACTTCAGGTTCAAATTTCTTGGTTTTAGCTCTGAATGATTTTAGCTAGGAGATATCAGTAAAGCTTTTGGGTTCATTTGTTTAGCTTTCTGAGCATGAAATAAACTTATGGGTGTAGTTTTAATATAATGCAATATTTCTATAGTTGCATATGTAAAACTCAAGTTTTTTGGGGGGAGGCTTTTTAAAAAAAAAAAAAAACAAAAACAAAAACATAAATCTGTTGTCTTCAGTGGAGGGATTATCACAAACAAACCTTATCTAAGTGGGAGCAATAACGAATGTGCTGTCCTGTGATGTTATTAGTCTCCTGTGTTTGCACAGGGGGTATAAGTTTCCAAAGATACTAGGATTTTGAATGCCTAAGTTGAGAAACATTGAGGATATGCACTTGCTAGAAAGCAGGTTGCACCAGCACATCCTCAAAATACAGTGCTTTTATGGCATCTCACTGAAGGCTGGCAAAATAACAAAAACAAAAGAAGAGAGAATGGATGTCGTCTTCATTTCAGGAGGAGGATCCTTATAATTATGATAAATAGTAGTTGGTAGTGATGTCACTTATACAGGCAGAGAAATGCTATTTGCAAAACAGGTTTCCTAGAGTCTGAGGAGAGGTTTGATGTGCCTTTTCCTCTTTTAATAACCTACTGACAAGATCATTAAAAGAACACCCTTAACATTTTGCTAGTATAAGGCATTCTTTTTTTGCATTATCAATATGTATGTAATCTACTATATTGAACTTCTGCTCATAGTTTTACATTGTCATTTATGCATATGGCATAAGAACAGCCTGATCAGTATTAACCAATCCTAACAGAATTCTTTTCTATTCCAGTAGAGAGGTGTAAGTGATTATTCAGTGAAAATATTGTGGCATGTTGTTTGTTTTTCTTTCCATTACAGCGGAGGATAACCTGTTAGGTTGGTTCTGTGTGGAAGATGATGGGAATCAAATCAAAAAGGAGAAGCATCCTCTCCTTGTTAGACACATGCCAGTGATGATGGCCAAGCAACAGGAGTTTAAGGTGAACAGAATTTTTATATGAGATTACAATTTCTTTTCTTGTGTGATATAATTGCTAAAGAACACCATATTGTAAATACATCTATTAGTTCACATCTGTTATTTCTCTTGAGTTACTACCTTGGTGTAAGACCAGTAGCAATAGAAGGTCCAAAGAGGGTTACAGGAATGCAAAATACTGCAATCTTTGAGGCACTAAGGAACATAGTGTTTACTTTTATATAGTATGACATTCACTTTCAGATGTAAGCTCATCACTCAATGAAAACAGAACTGCTGGGAATTTTGAATTGGTCTTGAGGTTTCCAAGCGCTTGTTTGAGGCTCCAAAGTAACCTGCAGCTTACAAAGTGCCGGAATCTGATCTCCAAGATAGCTGCCCTGTACTGGTGTAACTATGTTGAATCCTCCTCAAATTTCTGATTTTCATTAGTGCACAGAGAGCAATAGTTTTAAAATAATTTTAAAAATTTGGTTTTATGAAGTCTTCTATAAAATGTAGTTCTGTTCTGAACAGTGATACAGAAATTGTCTTAATCGTTCATTTCCCCATGCAGTGCTACAGGCTTGGGGATGAGTGGCTGGAAAGCTGCTTGGCGGAGAGGGATCTGGGGGTGTTGATCGACAGTTGACTGAATATGAGCCAGCAGTGTGCCCAGGTGGCCAAGAAGGCCAACGGCATCCTGGCTTGTATCAGAAGTAGTGTCACCAGTAGGACCAGGGAAGTCATCCTTCCCCTGTACTCGGCACTGGTGAGGCCGCACCTCGAGTACTGTGTTCAGTTTTGGGCCCCTCAGTACAAGAAGGACATTGAGGTGCTGGAGCGTGTCCAGAGAAGGGCAACAAAGCTGGTGAAGGGTCTAGAGCACAAGTCTTATGAGGAGCGGCTGAGGGACCTGGTGTTGTTTAGCCTGGAGAAGAGGAGGCTGAGGGGAGACCTTATTGCCCTCTACAAATACCTGAAAGGAGGTTGTAGCGAGGTGGGTGTCGGTCTCTTCTCCCAAGTAGCAAGTGATAGGATGAGAGGCAATGGCCTCAAGTTGTGCCAGGGGAGGTTTAGATTAGATATTAGGAAAAACTTCTTCACGGGGAGGGTTGTCAAACATTGGAACAGGCTGCCCAGGGAAGTGGTTGAGTCCCCGTCCCTGGAGGTATTTAAAGGATGGGTGGATGAGGTGCTTAGGGACATGGTTTAGTAGTGGACAGGTACGGTTGGACTCGATGATCTTAAAGGTCTTTTCCAACCAAATGATTCTGTGATTCTGTGATTCCTAAAGTAATATGTCAGTATGAAGTCCTGTTGACCACTGGCTGTAACGATGAAAATAAGTACAGCATGTCCAGACCAACAGATGGAAGGGAAGGGTGCTGGATACTATTTTTTCCTATGCATCGACGGGATTTCTTATTGACCATCAGTCAGTTAGGCTTGTGCAAAAACACTAGTGGAAATAAAATTGTATATGTATGGCCAGAATCCCAATTGCATGGGTCCTGCTTAAAGCAGTAAGTCTGCAGACCCTTGTTGCTAGGACAACTTACACAGGAGGGAAGTTCAGCTGGCAGCTTCACTTCTAGTGTGAGTATACAGGCCTGGATGTTAGGGGAAAAGAATTGCTAGCTGGAAATGCATTTGAAATGTGTTAAATCAAGCCATTCCTACGATACTGGTTTTCAGAGCAGAGCTGTGGTTTGCCGCAACCAAAGTCTACTGAAAGTCTCTGGTGTCCCATACAACCATAGTCATTCTTGTCTTATTAAACAGTCAGCTTTTTCTGTATTCAACTCTTTCTAAAGTCACTGCTGGTGAAATAACCAAGCTAATTTATTTTTTTGAAGAAACTTAAAATATTTATGTTTCCTTGGAGCCTATGCGGCTCCTGTAGGTCCATGCCAGGAGCCTTGAAGGCCCAGGCTCAACTCCTGTAATCAAGTTACAACAGGATCTGCTTGTTTTGAAAGGAAAGGAAAGTGTTGCCCATACAGTTGGGTGATGGTCTTTGCCTTGGTCACCTCAGGAGAATACAGTGTGTGGCAGTATTTCACTGAGCTCTGGGTCAACTTTGTCAGTTTTGCAGCTCCTAAAGAGAACGTGGGTGTGAGCCCAGCTGTCATGCCTGATACTCCTAAGTCCTCGATATTACTGGAAAAAGATGATCTAAGTATTATTGGTGGTTTTCTGCAGCCTCAGCTGCAGTTTGGGTGTCAGGCCACATCTTGGGGTGGGAAGAGACCCTTTGCTTGGCTGATCCTGCTTGTTATCTCTCTGCGTGCTGCTCAGGCTGCCCGGTAGTTTAGGGAGCCTGTAACAACTTCCATCAGAGCAAATTTACACTCTAGGCAAAGGGCTTCTGTCAAGGTTGAGAGCTGAACTACCAGGGTTTAACTATGTGAAAATATCATCGGTTTTGACTAAGATGCAAAGTAACAGAGATGTAACAAGCAGCCCAAGAAATATCCAGCATGCAGGCTGTCTTTTCGTTCACTAGCGATGTATTTCGCTGTCACAGTTACTGTAAATCACCACTATGAGTAGATGGCTTCAGCATGTGTTAAATGAGACACGCTAAGACTGGCATGGATAGCTCCTTTTTTTTCTTTTTTCTTTTTCTCATCTGTCAGTTTCCATCTTTTATCCTTACAGTGAATTGCTTTGGTGAATACATAACATTATTTTTACTACTGCTAATCACTTGGTGATGCCTGTTGACTTGAGGGAGATTTCTGAAATTCTTTGCACTTTTGAAATGAAGTAAACTGGGAATTTAGAACTCTAACTTACACCTGCTTGTTTCCTTTTTTTTTTTTAATTAATCACTGTTGGGAGGTGATGTTGCCAGGTTATGGTGAAGTTATCTGAGTTAATACTAACCAAATGGTCTCTGGTACTGCAATATAATTGCAATGACATTGATGTCTGAGACAAGAACATCAGTGTGAATTATAGAGAATCTTGTCTAAAAATGTAGTATCACACCTCTTCAGAAACCTTTTTAGTCTCTACATGGTTATGAATTGCTTGTGTATATTTTAAAGTGTTTACATAAGCTTTAGGGAGTTCTGCCATGGATATTAGGGAAAATAGAAATCCATGACTGCTCATAAAAATGCCTGTTTTCAGAGCCTTGGTGCTTGAATGATTTTCAGAGTTGGGATGTACTTAAATATGGATCTTGAGTCTGGTGTAGCTTTCAGGTTTTTCTTAAATGGCCTGCATGATAAAATCATGAGTATGGTTGCTAATTTACTGACAGTAACATGTTGACATGAAGTTGGGAGGGAGTATGAGTATTACGGATGATACCATTAGCATTCAAAGTGAGTAAAGCACCTGAATAAATAATTTGAGGGGAAAAAAAAAAAAAAAGGGATGACAGTCAGTAGGACACATGGTATGCTTAGGCAGAAATAAAGAGCTTCACAAGTACAGATTGAGGAGGTGGTTGAGTAGAAGGTCTGTAAAAGTAATTTTTAATAGACCAGCAAGCTAAGGATTGGTTAAGAATGTAATATTGTTACAAAGAGCAAATAATCAATGGGATGTGTACAGACAGGCTTCAGAAGAGGTAATCATGATGTAGTGCTGCTTACAGCTCTGCTAGAATAGCATGCTCAGGTGAGAAAGTTCTGCACTCTCAAATATATGGAGCTGATACATCTGCTGGAGAGATGCCAGTTGGAAAAGTGATAATCAACAATTTTAAAAACAAGAATTAAAAAAAATTCTTTTTAAAATTTAAAAATGTAATTAATTAAGTGATAATGTTAATTTAGCCTAATGAAGAGGAGACTCAGGCAGGGTCATGACATGTATCAGCATTACATGTAAAAGGACACTGCAGAAGGGAAGTACCTGGTGGCTGAGGTGAGAAGTAACAGACTAATGATTACAGCAAGGATGATGTTAGGTTGGGAATTTGGAATAACTTAATAAAGGTCATGAAGCATTTGAGCAGATCAGCTAGAGAATTTGTAGTCTTTGGCTTTTAATTTCTGTAAGAGTAGATAAGGAATGTGTCGGGAGCAACACACGTGCAGCTGACCTGCCCATGGGAAGCTGGATGGACTAAACTGACTTCTTGACTTCTGTGATTCTTTGATATCCTTAAATGCTTTAGTTAATTACAGACTAAAGTAGGCAGAAACAGGCATATCTTTTTAATGTGGTAACTGCTCTCTTTTCCTTGTTTGAAGATTGAATGTGCTGCTTATAATCCTGAACCGTACCTCTCTGGTGAAATGGAGTCAGATTCCTGTGCCATGGAACATGGTTTTCTTTGGGTAAGTATAATCTTTAGAAGCTAAAAAGGGGGTTGTCTTCTGTTTCTCTGCATTGTTTTTCGTGACTCTCAGCAACATATGGACCTGAAATAAATTTTGGGTTGGTTTTTTTTCTCTTTTTTTTTTTTTTGTTTGTTTTAAGATGGACTTCTATAAAGGATAGCCAGTAATTTTGTCCATGTGATCTCTGTAGGGTGTCACTTATGTGTGTGTCATTTGTTAGTGTGGCACAGAATGAATTCTAAAGTGCTGAGCACATTCAGAAGTGAGTTATGTGCTAATTTATAATGAGGCTTGCTAAAACCCATATGAGCTCACGCTTTCCTATTGTCCATTTCCATATTTTTAAAATGTTTTAGCCATAAATAATCTGTTTAAGTCTGTACATAGGAAAAAAACCTATTCTGGCATATTGTTATGACCCTAAATATGCAGATATTCCAGCAGTCAAAGTGAGATAGCCAATATTTTTTTTAAAAAAAAGCTAATGATTTCAGTAGCTTTTCTTGTTACTACAATACTGAAATTTTAAGGGAACCCTTATAAATTAAAAGTAGAAGTTAGAAATAGCTTTTGTCAGTGGTGTTTTTCAAGGTGACCCATATAATTTCTTTTTGTCTTCACTATTTGTAAACAGTCATCACAAATATATGCCAATAAAATCTTTCTACTGCCACAAAATGTTCTTTCTTTCTCTTTGCTGTGTTTTTTTCAATCAATATAAACATAAAGAGTCACTATATAAAAACACATACTGCTGCTTGGGCAGACTTTTTTTTTTTTTTCTTTTTTTAACTCTTTCCAGATCCCTAAAATGTACAGATTTGTGGACATATTGATGATACTTAGTTCTGGATCAGGGAGGAGTTTGGGATCCTGTATCAGCAAGTTAACAAAAGAGATTATATTAATAATCCCTCTTTCTGTTGGGACAGAGCATTTATTTGTAGACCTGTTTCTGTGCAAAGGACAGGCCTCAGCTATATTATCTGTTTTAAGAGAATCTGAGATGACTTAGAACACCAGTTATGAAAATAATATATTATACAGGTATTTATTGTAATTGCATTACATTATGGATACACATGTGAGTCAGACATCAGAATAGGCCATAATATTCCTCCTTTCAGAAAAGAAAGAACTGTTTTTGTGTGTATACAAGGGACTTTTGTATATATTATGTTTTGAAATCTCTTTTATTTGTGTTGAATTATTTTCTTGTTTACGTCTTAATGCATGAAAACTCATTCACACATATAACTTGGGATGCAGTCTTCGATTAACATTCCAGTCATTCCTTCTTGTTAATGCTGATCTTCCTGGAGACAGGTATCAGTCTTGGTCTTTTTTTTCCTTTCCTCTTTCCAATTCAGATTGGCAGTTGTACTAATCAGATGGGCCAGATTGCAATAGTCTCATTTCAAAGCTCCAGCCCCAAGGTTATTGAGTGCTTCAATGTAGAATCACGGATTCTCTGCATGGTCTACATACCAGAGGAGGAGAAACTGAAAGAGCAAAATAAGGCTCTTGACTCTGAAAATGTTCTTGGAAAAGCTTCAAATGTGCCTACTATTTGCCTTGGCATGGAAGAAGGAAGGTGATTCTCATTTTTAGTGTTCTGTGTATGATTTATTCGTTAGGTTTACTATTATATAGCAAAATTGTGTGAGATATTTCCAAGAAAATGTTTTCTTTTTAAAAAAGTATCCATGTGATATCCCAGTGACCTCAACTTATCCTTTCTACCTAAGTCAAGGAAAAAATACATGATTTTAAAATACACTGTATAGTATTTGAAATTAAAAGAATGCATATCTTTGAAAGAGAATTAATTCATCATATGTCATGTGTGAAAAATATAAATATTACTTTTGTGATGTTACAACATCATCTTTAGGTATTGGATAATTTTCAGAATGACAAAAATGTTAATGAGGAACCCATTAGCCTTCTACACTGTGATATTGTGCAGGATTTGTCGTGTGAATAAATAATATTGCTGTTTACTATTGACATGAATTATTTTGAACTGATGACCTTACTGAGCCACCACTTGATTTATATTGAAGAACAAAGCTACATTTTCTAAACTTCTAGGTTAGTAAGCAAACAGATCTTGTTATAACTAATGAGGGCATAAGTATGTAACTACATGTGATTTTTGAAGGTGTTTCTAACTGGTATAAATAAAGACAAAATTCTCCAAGGAAAATGCTGTGTTTCCAGAAATTCTAACATCTAATTGTACTGATCATCTTTGCTTGTGAAGTGCAATTAATTCCAGATTTAACTATTCAATATTCCTAACATACCCATGGTAATAATCTGTAGGAATGGTGGGAATTTTAAGTGTAATTAATGTCTGGTAGTGAGTTTTTCTTATCTTTTCCCTAGTTCTCCAGGTAAT